>JAARMF010003254.1:4071-21223 GCA_022844705.1 Toxascaris leonina
GGGGGGGGGGGGCAAATAAATCCCTACTGCATTTATTGAAAGCTTTCACTTATAGCTGACTTGTTGTGTATGTATGCCAAACATTCCCTCATCTTGCTGGTCTCCCATCTTTCTGTCGTCACTTTGTGTTATGTTCGTAATCCACGGCTACGTCGGTCATCTGATTCACGCTCTCATCGTTTGTTCTTTCTTTGCTTATCACCGCTTCTGGACGCCTTATAATGCTTCCTTATCCACCCCAGCTGTATTCGCAATCCTTAGAGCACAATCCTGAGGCTCTTCACTTCATCTCATCTGGCTTCTTTGTCGTATTTGCTGAAATTGCTCTTCGTCTCGATTCTTTGCTGATTATTCTCGATGTCTTATCTCATCTAGATGTTTATATATGCATCTTAGCCTTTGTGCAATGTCCTTATATCAGAAGTTTTGTTCAAGATCTTGATGAAATGTATCTCTTTCAGAGTTGATCACCGAATTGTTGGAGAAATTAACACCAGAAAATATGATGTATGCAGTTGTTTCTCAAGAGTTCGCAAATCAAAAGGGTAACGTTCGAGAGAAATGGTATCAAACGGAATATAGAAAAACTCCCATCGATGAGGTATATTGCCATGGATTGTTCTCATTATTGCTCTCCAGATTGTTAGTTTATATAAAAAATGTGAGCAAATGGGTTGCTGGTGTATCGTATGGTATTGGCGAGTAATTGGCTGCAATGTACTGACTTGGCGGTAGTGATTGATAGGTGCGTATCCATAGCTGATTATAGATGATTCTGGTAGAAAAACTGAAATCAATTTGAGGACGAAGGCTGTTGAACAATAAAAATCGATGGTTGATTCTGTGTTCTTCAAGTCTGATATGACTAGAGGTTTTTTTTTTCGATGGGGAGAGGGGAGGGGGTTCTTTCATGAGAGAGTCGACTCATTTTGTCGAGTATTGTTCATGTTAGGAGGGAAGGTACTTTTGCAGAGATAGATGTGATATGTTATATGTAGTTTGCACTGTGTAGTTTGCACTTAGAAGCATGCCTTTTGTTAGCGTTTTACCTTTTGTTAGTGTTTGTTTTACTGTTAGAATTGCTTTGAATTCTCCGTTTTTTTTTTTTTGTAAAGGAAGTTGGTGGCCAACTGACAGCTTGCAAATAGGTCGGCATGTAAATACCTTGACATTCCTCATGAAGTTCGTCTCTTCGAGACGGTGAACCACCCATCCAGAGACAAGGAGGCATCCACTTACCTCGATTTTGGCCTGGTTTACAAGAACGTCGAGGATGACATATTTATCGGAACTCTTTTTGCACATCTTTGTACCAAAAGCTTTGCTGGAAAGTCACAATTTATTAATAAGGGGTTATTTTACGTTATTGGGTAAGAAACTAAAAGCATATTTCAGTGCAAGTCATGTTCGATGAATTTACATATGCTACTTTCTTCAGGAATTCAAGAAAATTTTTGGAAATTTTTAGGCTCTAGCTCAAACATGCTGAGAATTGTTGGTGGAGTTTTTTGTTTGAGAAAAATTTCGCCTATCAGAAAACATTTGGTTGTCGTTGTTGGCTGTCCAGTTGATTGTCGATTCACCTGAGATGATATAAATGTGTGTGAGGCAAAGCAAGTGAAATAGGCTGAGGAAATAGGCGAAATAGGCTGATTTTTGAAGCTAGATTATGTGCAGAGTGGTGAAACTTCTATAAGTAATGTGACCGATGTAGGTTGAAAATTCTAGGCGTTGAATTGATGAAATTGCTGCGCAACTATTGTGGTCAAGATGAGCGTAGTTAGTAAGGTTGTTACCAAGAAGTCTTTCAATATTCCGTATGTCTGGATTGACTGCATTAATATTATTAAGGGTATCGCACAACTGCCCACCTATAGGATAGGCAGGATTTCAGCAATGATTCTTTTGTTCGTATTAAATATTGTGGCTTGACGCTTATTGTTGAATGAGAAGCTGGGCGACTTTGAAATATTCCAGATTTATTTATTCGTTTCCAATCTCTTGATGGCCATCCAAGAGGTCCTCGTTTTTCTTCCACTCCGTTCTTTGTATTGAATGGAGTGAGCTATTCATGTCCAATTTCAAGAATGTTTTATTCATTGTGATGATAGTTTGACATCTGATAAGGAGTTTGAAGAGTGGAAGCTGTCTTAGCGTTCTCGCAGAGATTGCTGGTTTTGATAGGGATTGGACATGAATTCGTAGAGATTATTTTAGGCATTCTTGTCAGAGTGTCGTCTTGCAATGAAGAAAATACCCGATTGTCTACGTATCCCTGAGAGGAATGAGTATATTGCGACGAAATTCGATCTGAAACCGAGAGAGGCACAAATAAGGTAAATTACTTAATTACCTATTTTAATTAAAAGTTAAAAGGTAAAAAAGGTAAATTACCTATTTTTATTAAAGGGTTATTAGAGGTGTTGAAATACGCTATGCTATGACTGCATTAATGATTCATTTGGCATACTTAAGTTGCAAGTCGCTCAATCAATTACACTTCATAACAATAGTGGATGTTTAGTGGTCATTGACGAGAGCTTATGGCATATGCTTTATAGCCATAGAGGATAATCTCGAAAACGGTGGTATTTCGAAGCTAAATAAAGGATCGGTTGCTTTTAGGCCAACGTCATGACTAACCCATTGCTAGCTTGAGGTTTATTCAATGATTGCATATTTCGCTTTTTTTTCTCTTTTTTTTTAAAATTAAATTGCTTTACAAGAAATTCGAAAGTTTTCCACTTCAGCACAGCACCACGACTTATTCGAGATGATTCATGGGCACGTGTATGGTTCATGCAAGATAATGATTTCAAATTGCCAAAATGCTCAACAAAAATGGCGATTCATGCTCCTATAATGGCATCCGATCCGATGAATACATTCCTCTCTGCGATGTATATCGTTTGCCTTCAGGTTTGATTCCTATTTTATTGATTATTCCAAAAGCGGAAGTTGAGGTCATAAGCGATCATCGAGTATTTTAGCTATTCGCTGGAGAGGGGTTCCCCGAGTTTGCTATACTTCTGAATGATTTTCGAGCTTGATTATTTTGGAATCACTTTTCTTAAGCTTACCCTGGCTTATTGGCTCAAGCATAGAGGGAAGCTGATATTGATGTCCTCAGAACAAAATAGAAGTATGATGCAAGAAGTTCGCATTTTATATCGATCCAGCATAATGGCTTTCAGGAAAGTTCTGGTTCGTTTAATTTCTCGGCTGAAACTTTGAAAGAGGACTTTTCTGATAGACACATTTTGGCTGTAACTGGAACTAGGAGTTGTTCCACCCCTTGGGCGGGGGGGGGGGGGGGGGGNTCATTCCACTGAACATCACTTGATAATTCAGTGCCTTTCTACGCTTCCTTGTCACTAAATTTCATCCACTAAATAAAACGTCCATATCTTCGGCCGGCTCTTTCTTGCTCGAAAGGCCAGGGGGGGGGGGGAGGGAAGGGAGGTTGTAGGGAGTGGGGGGAGGGGAAGAGGTTATAAAGTGCCGCTTCCGGAGCCTTTTCTAAGTATGAAAGATGCGAAACAGAAAATCGTATGTCTATCCACCACTCTGTTTGCCGTGTCAATTAAGCCGCGTGGAACTGAATTTTCGGGAGGTTTTTGATGTAATGGAAAGAGTTACTTTCGGTAAGCGATGATAGTTTTAGGATGCTACAGCAGAGGAGACATACAATCCTTATTTGGCAGGACTCTCTAGTGCATTCGATATCCAGCCATGGGGTATTTCGTTGCGTGTTTCGGGCTATGATGAGAAACAACAACTCTTTACGAGGGATCTCATTCGTCGACTTGTTAATTTCGAACCTGGTTTGTTTGCTAGCGTTGTTGTGTCTCTTATTCGTGAGGCATCTCTTCAGTACATTGAGGCAATAGGGTTTCCAGCTTTCATTTGATTGTTTTGCCTCTTTTCGTTCAGATTTTTTTCGTCTTCTGCATACCTCGATCAGTCATTATTTTTTCTTTTTATTTGGCTTACTCGTTATTTCTTAGTGACAGAAATGTGCTCATGGGGGTTCAGTGTTCTTATTGAAAGTGGGAGTGGGGAAGAAAGGATGGGAAAGGGATAAGGGATTTTATCACTTTTTTGATTGCAGCTTTATGAAAGCTGAATGAAATTTTACAGTCAGGTGAAGCGTTGTGTTTGGCTCAGATTCTATTGGAGGCTTTATTAAGAGGTTTGCTTTAGATGAGGGTCGATACGAAGTGCTAAAAGAGAATCTCTGTAGAAATCTACGCAATTTCCGTCAGACACAACCATATTTGCAAACACATTACTACACCGGAATGGTGTTGAGTAGTCGGCAATGGAGCAAGGAGCAAGTGTTGGCGTGTGCTGAAGGTTGGTCATTAATCGGCTTGAAGCCGTTCTCTTTCTTTGAGAGCGTTTAAGTCGGTGATTAGGCATTGTTTTGTGCACGGTTGGTGGTTGTTGGTTGCTATGGGCAAGGTTGACAAGTTTGGTCTCTTCTCAGCCAGAATATGTCGGGAGGGTGGTTATGGCGAGACTTTATTCTTCGTTTGTTTGAGGTGCTTCCGAGATTATAACTTCTGTTCGTCGTAGGCGTTGATGGCGTGGAGTCGATGGTGGTAGTTGAAACGTTTGTAAATATGCTGATAAGGCTATGATAAGGTTGTTACTGACAAGGCTATGATAAGGTTATTACCGATAGGGCTATGATAAGGTTATTACTGATAAGGCTATGATAAGGTTATTACTGATAAGGCTATGATAAGGTTATTACTGATAAGGCTATGGTAAGGTTATTATTGATAAGGCTATGATACGTAGCATCGTACTTCCTAAGTTTTGCCTTGTGTGATATGCTGAGAGTTGTGAGTCATATTGAAATGATTGAGATTGCAGTATGTGATGTTGATAGACTCCGAAGATTTATACGCGAGTCGTTGCAAGCGATCCACGTCGAAGCGCTTGTCTATGGCAATAGCACCGAAGAGGTTAGTTAGTTGTGAATATTGGATGCAAGATTGTGAATGATAGGGTGGTTTGATTGCTGGCTTATTGCATTGTTGCTGTACCTATATTAGATGTACTTGATATAAGCGAGTGTAGACGATAGTTATTTTTAGAGTTTGTAAAAATATGAATAAATTAGTAGGGAAAAGGGGGGGGGGGGGAGGGGCGGTGACAATGCTTGTTTGATCTGTTGTTTTGATTAGCATTGCTTCAAATTTTTATATGGATCAGTGGCAATCTTAGCTGATTGGTGAAGAATCTATCGGAATTTATCTCCATTGAACGAAAATGGCTTGAAACATCTCTTTCGTTGTCATGTCGTAAGTGTTTTCTGTTCTGTTCTCTATTGATGGCAAATGTTGAGCTACTTTGAAGGAGACTTTGGAGATGGTCGAAGGAATAGTGAATGAATTGAGGAAAGTACCGAATGTGCGACCACTTTTCGCATGTGAAATTCATCAAAATCGTGAGCATGAAATCCCACAAGGTATTCCTTCTTTTCTTTCATCAATTGTCATGAAGATTCACCGTGAGGAGAGGATTTGTTCGTGGTGTTAGCATTGTACCCATCTTAGTAAGCGATCGGGAGTTGAGTATTTGCTAAGGACGAGTGGCACTTTGTGAGGTGAGATTGGCAAATGTTGATGGAAGGGTTAGCGAGGCTTGCTAATTTTTTGAGAAAGGTACGAAGATTTCATCGTTAGAGCAGGATTTCTGCAGAAGGAGAGGGACTATTTCATGAAATTTCAGCAATTGTTTTTTATTAGGGCGGGTGGAGAAGCATTCGTTCAATTCGTGTCGTTCAGCGAGAGATTTTGAGCAGCACAGTGGCATAACTGCTAGGTTATTATGCGGTGATTGGCCTTTTTTTAGCTCTTTTACTTCTTGACCGGAAAGGATACTGTGAAAACTGCGATCATACTCCTTGAAAATTAAGAGGAGAGGAGGAGCGGGCATAATCCTTGGATCGCAGGCGTGCTGATGGTGCCAAGCATGTAGTCTAAGCCTTACTCGATGAATCATGGAAAAACAACAAACTGATATTGAGAAGGAAACGTAACCATGGCCAATTATTAGAAGACATAAGCAAGCCAGTTCAAAATAGAAACGATCAAGTATGTATAACTGAGTTGGCGCTACGATCTTGCCAGTTGGCTGCATGTGACCATTTGATGCCATTTTATATTGGGGACATGAGTTGACATCTTTCTGTGCATGTGCTGGGGCGTTTTTATTTCTGGTCGACGTTACTTCATTCGTTGGCAGATTGGGATAGGGGACTCGTATGCCTCGGGTCACATTTGACATATTATTTGTAGCGGTTAGGAATGAGTTGAAAATGCGCGGATTGTGTATCGAGAGGTCCGATAGCAATCGCTTTATATTCTAGTTATAAATGCATCGTTATTTTCGCTGATAGCAAGCTGTCGGTGCAGAACTACGTTGCAAAAAATGCGTTTGAACTATCGCAAGTGAGGTGTTTTTTTTCTTTCAGCACTGTTGTCTTCGAAACTCCCTACATCTCTATCCTCGTTACTCGCTACTGATAAATAAGTTTCAGGACGGTCATTCGTCTATAAAGGCTTCCAGAGCACACATGCGAATGCGTGTATCAATTTGGTGATGCAAACTGGGCTACAAAACACTCGTGAAAATGTGCTGTTAGAGTTGCTAGTGCAATTAGCTGCCGAACCAGCTTTTAATCAGCTTCGAACAAATGAACAACTCGGTACGCTTTGCATTTCTTCTAGACTTTCGTGGGAATAGGCGGTTAAGAGAAACAAGGGTGGGGATCGTATCGTATTGTGAAGTTCATTGCTTTCTTGTCACATATAGTCTTTACTGATTGAGTACTCTTTTAAGGGGATTATTCACTGCTAATCTCAAAGAATTTCGTTTGCCTGAAATGTTCTGAGAAACATTCCGTGGTCACTAGCAGTCATTGGAATATAGAATATAACATAAGCGATTTCTCATTAGTGATTTCAATATTGACCATTTCGGTTGGTCGGTCATTATTCGCTTCGTTTTTATTTTATTTTATTTTATTTTATTTTATTTTTTATTTTTATTTTCTTTTTTTTTTTGCTGAAAGTCGACTCAAAAGTGATGTGGCAATTACTCAGCGTATATATGTGAATGACCATTTAATATGTGATTCTGCAATTTTTCGCCGAAGTGCGTAACGTTTGTTCTATGTCTATACATGTGTGTTTTTCTGGACCAAACTGCAGAAGCTAGGATGGGGTGAAACCTCGTAGGTAAATGGCATCTATCGGTGGGGATGGCTTCTTATATCGAATGTTTTCGTTTTTCGTTGTATTTTCCTGATTTTTGAAAGGGTTTTAGAGGGGTGACTGTTGGATTTACTGAGTATCGGTTAGGACAATCTGAAAGGGAACTTTTTTTATCGCAGACCTCTAACAACTAGTCTTGGGCGTTGGGCGACGCATCTTTTTTCAGCTTCTCCCGAATCGGTTTTTATTGCTGAAGGTGGAAGAAAGGGGGTTGGGAGGAGGGGGGGGGGGGGGGGNTTTGCTTTAGTTGTTAGATGAAAGTGCATCGCGAAGCTTGGATCATTCTCTATGTGCTCAGCTGACCTTATTGGCAGTAATCATTCGAAGGTGTACTATTGCATATTACCTAGGCGTTAATTAGGTTCCAAATCCATTAACGCATTACATGGATTGCTGTCATTTATCGAATAATATACTTGTAGTAAATTCTGCTCTTTTTTTTTCATTGTTTGAAATCGATTGTAGCCGATAGCGGGAGAGTAGATTCGTCAAAGGGTTAGTTGGTTCAATCTTGAAGAGCTAATTAATGTGTTTTTATTTTTAAATATTATAGGCTATATTATTCATACGGGTGCACGACGTGGTCATGGTACACAAGGATTGGAGATGCTCGTCCAAGGTCAACATGATCCCGAATATATGGAAGAACGAATAGAGTCGTTCTTGAAAACTTTTAGAGTGGGTGCATTGAATCCATTACTCGTGATTGTAATTTTTTTTCCAAAAGTGGTTTAAGGGGAATTGCTATATATATATATATATATATATATATATATATATACACATATATATATATATATATATGTGTGTGTGTATATATATATGTATGTATATATACACATGTATATATATATATATATATATATATATATATTTGCTTCGGGAAGAACAGACTACCAATGCCTCATGTAAATATTGTCTATCGCATTCCCGTAAATTTTAAAGTCGGATCGATAATTCTTTTTGAGAAGTTCGGAAATATTGTTTTCCGATTGCAATATTAGTTATGTGATTCGTTTAAGGCCAATTTGGAGGCGATGTCGGAAGAGGAATTCCGAGACAACGTTGAGGCATTGGCTGCGAAAAGGCTTGAGAAACCGAAGACGATGGGTGCGAAGGCGCTAAGATATTGGACAGAGATTGATGTCGGATTCTATCATTTCGATCGAGGTTTGTTGTCATTTTCCATTAAGTGCAGTCGGTATCAACCGTGACTATCACATATAAAAGTTTTGGTATGAATGAAGAAAAGAAAGTGCATTAGTGACCACCGTGCAGTATGCCGTGACCATGTCTATTGCACATAGGTGAGTAGGTATCTTAAGTTTTCAAAAGCTTCCAAATCTTCATATATTGTTGGCGATGAAATGCCGTCGACTACTTGGCAAGTGGACAGTGATCAGTTTTTGCGTGGTGAACTTTGAAATATGAGCAATCATGTCACTAAAGATCCACGCGTTTTAAATTCACAGAATTTTCCTATAATTGTTTGCGGTGTGATGGATATTCATATCCTGAAGATAGTGGGATTTAGGTTGATTTATCGTTGTTCTTGTGGCAGTCTGTGGAATTTAACAGTTGATGATCTGTGCATCTAAGATATTCTTTCCATGCTATCTGCGTTATTAGCTCCGAATTGGGGATTTGTTTTTTTAGTCGAGAGCTAGATGAAAGTTGAGGAACTCAAGAACCGAAAATCCGGAAGCTTTTCAATTCTTTGATTCCCTTTCGAAGCATTCCATTTTTCGTCGCAGGCATATTAGCAAACATTCTGCCTGCAAATTTTTCATGGAAAGAAAGCGAAATACATAGATATAAGTTAATAGCACCTATTATTGTATTGATTTTAAGACGAATCTGGACTGAGGATCCGTTCTTTCGATTATTGAGTTCTATGAGGGGAATGTTTCTCTAGGCTTGAAGTGAGAATAAGCGGTTGTCTGAATTTGGAGTTTTGAAGCGAAAAAGCGTCGTCGTCGGAACTCAGATTCCTTCGAGCGAAACAGGTTCCTCGCTGTAAGCATGAGCACCCAAACGGGTCGATATCATTCATCGAGTTCGGCGGCATTTATGCTTCCGCATATAAATTTCGAAATCAATGGTGCATTTGGTCGGCTCTGAATGAAATTTTACCCATCATATTGCAGACGAAACCGAAGTTCCCGTATTGCGTGAGTTGACAAAAGAGGAGGTACTCGAATTCTTCGATAAATATTTCTCGGAAGATTCTCCAATAAGGAGGAAACTCTGCACGATGATCTATGCGAATGATGTCACCGAAGAAACAATCACAAGGAGGGATCGTGTTAAGAGATCAGCAGCAGGCGATGCCAGAAGGGTAACAGTTGCATTGTTTGTTAGCATGTTTACGCTAGGCAATTCGAGGTGTTGGGGAAGTGGAGAGGGCGGAGTGAAAGAGGGTAGTGAAGATGGGATTTGCAGAATTTGCGACTGCGCTTGAGGAGGTGGGAGGGAGGTAGGGGGGGGGGGGGGGGGGAGGGGAAGGGGTATGTTGAGAAAAGCGCAGTGCATTGTTTATGTGAACGCAAGTTTATGCTATCTAGTGCAATTCTCTTCCGGCCGTTTATTTGTCCGGTGATCCTTTTCTCAGCAGCAGATAAAGTTGTTTAAGAAAACATTCTCTTATTGGCAAGCTTACATGATAGCAATCCAATCCCATCGATTGCGATGACCGACCGAATGACCTCACGTTGACCTTAGTTATTTGTTATTAGACGCTATTAGTTACTATGCTTATCTATGAATAAAATAATATCCTCATAACCAATGGCCTATTATTCGTTACTTTTATTTATTTATTTATTTATTTGATGATGGATACATGAATTTGATGAGAATTTTGAGGAAGTTTTGTTTTCAGAGGAGCGAACGTATTGAAAATATAGATGCTTTCAAATCGACACTTTCATTATACCCACTGCCACAACCGGTGATCGATATCCCCCCATTGGCATCAAAGAACGATTATAAAGTCTACAATTGAGGTGTTTCGAGAGTTGTGCCACAGATTGATGGTTTCATTCGTTGTTCTCGTGTTGCTAGGGTCCATGTTGACGGTCGCAGTTATCTGCGAGCAGAATATTTTCATGTTGCTTGTAGAGAAAGTTTATTGTCTTTCTTATCGATTTCCATTTTTTTGTTGAACTGATAGAAAGTATTCGCTCTGGAAGTATCATAAAGCCTTGAATAGAGACTCGAGGGCGAGTGGTTTCTTAGAGAGTTTAGGAATGCAATATTTATTCTTGTTTATGTGACCTTTTATCTTTGTGGCATTTTATCTAGTGATGTTTATGGAAGTTTTGATGGAAGACTGGAGAAATTTATTTGAGGAAGTTTGTTTGAGGCCTTTGAAATGTTTACATAGGCATAATTGTGCTGATAATCAACGAACTTATCTCATTACAGCACTCTTCAAATAAAGGCTGATAATCACAAATGGTGGATGGATTTCTGTCTGAGACGATCCGTAGGTTGGTTAAAATTATTGGGAAAGAAGAGAAACAGCAAAGTAGGAAATATAAATAGAGTCGAGAAAATTGTCGGAATTTATTGCTGAACAACCTTGTTGCACTCATCGATTGATCAGTGCAGACCGTGGCCAAGAAAGTTAGATAAATAGGTCGTAGCCAAGTGAACTAGCCAACAGTGGTCATAACCACATGAGGAACCAAGTATAGAGATTGTGAAAGAGTTGGCTCATCTATTTTCATGAGTGTTGAGAAGAAAAATCTGAGAGTCCTTTTGCGTCCGTTTGCGATATTGTTGCTAATTCATGTCATATTTTAATCAATCCGATGTTTTTTTCCTACTATGGCAAGAGATGATTCTATTTTAAGCGAATTGATATCTATGGTGATGATGTAGTCGAATATGCTGAGTAAATTTTCCAATGCTATGAATAAATATTTATTGCTAGGAAGGGTGGTAGAAATTTCGATGGAATATTTGAAATTTTTTTGATATCATATGTGAGTCTCTTGTTACTATTATTTTCTCTTGAGGTAATTCTCTGAATTTCACATTTAAATTTGTTTTTTTTTTTTGCACAGATTCGAATTTATCATCGATTATTTAGACAATATCACAGTAGAATATCTAAATTTTTGCATCGTATATTTTACGGCGTAGTAATATTACTTCAAATCATTTTACATATGTATATGTTGATTGTGTTATTTTTAATAACATTTTTTTTTAGTAACAGATCACTAATACGTAGATGATGAGATTTAATATCAGTAATATTTTCATCTCATTACGATCTCTTTTAGACATCCGGTTTTTATTATGTTTAGTGATCGTTTTCAGCAGATATTTGATGACTTCCGGAAATGATGATGATTTATAGACGGATTACATGCAAAGAAAATGCCGCATTTTCTTGAGAATTCTTATGATTTATCAGCTACGCACTATATCGCAATAATGGCGTTGAGATTTTGAAGCTGGCAATTAGTGAAATCAATTGAAATATTGAAAACGCTTTCTCTATTCGATGTTTTCTTTTATGCCTTTAGGGCATATTTTTTAAAGAGATTTGCCATATATATAAATAGCCATTAGAGATCACCTAAGTTTATCAATGGAATTGTCTCGTTGTCGCTTTAATAGTTGCTATCGTTTTATAGTGTGTATGTGCTTATCAGTTTATTCACCTCTCAAACTTGGCTAAAACCTTTATGAAGCCCTTCAGCCACCGTCTCCTCCACCCCCCCCCCCCCCTTCTTCCTCACCTATCCATCCTCTCACCTCCGTCCTCTCCTCGTTTTTTATGTTATTTTGGGAAATGAACGCTCCGACGATCCATATCGCAGAAATATTTTTCTTCAAGTATAATGCCTCAGAAACGAAATAAAGATCTGCTATTGGAGCTTCTTTCTGGATTTCGAAAATTTTCTCGCTCGTTTTTTACGAACGTTTATCATCCCTCAAAATTGATCAGATTTGAGTTCGTAGTAGTCGAATTTGGCTTTTAATTATTCCTATTAACGTATTCTTGCCCTAACATTTCTCTTTATTCTAAATTTTCATGATAATCTTCTATCGATTTGATTGAGGAGATTTCATTTTCTGAAAGTAATGATTTCCTTAGTCGAAGTATTCGCTAGAGGATTCAATTTTTATTATTATAATTTAATAATAATAATTATTATTATTCATTTGCGATGCTTTTCTCTTTAATATATAACAATTCATTCTCTTGATGTGTATTAGTGATTTCGATTGCTTTTTTTTTCGCTACTTTTCTTTTTCAAACTCTGAAATATTTAATCGTTTGGCTTTTTTCATTATTATTATTTTATTATTTATCTAAATATGTTCGTTATTCCCCATAATATCTGAATACTTTTTTTGATTGTTGACAATAAATAGCAATTTTATATATGTTTCTTAACGCTTTTCGAAGTATATGAAAGTGAAGGGAATATTTGGCGTCTAACAAAAGTCATGTAGTTAGTTACTCATCTTCGTGCATAAATCAACTATGAAGTGAAGTTTGTTACAATGTAGGGATAATTGCCTGAGGCGATATTCCTTGATTCACTATTCGCCTCGTTGTTGCATACGATGTTTGGATAAATTCTCTCAATATTTCAATTTGTTTCACTCGGAAATGCACCTTTTTTTTTAATGAGCATATCCACTAGTTTAGCTTAGCTTCAGAGATGAATATTGACTCTAAGCGCTTAGTGAGAAAAGGGAAGGGTGAGATGGGTAGGGGTATGGGAGAGGAGACAACATTTGCGAAGAGCAATTTTTGATTCTCGATGAAATTTTCCCACTGCATATAAAATTCTATGAGCTATTATAGTTTGCTTCTCATTCTTTTATCGCAGGGAACAAATTTCTGACTTGGCGCAGTGAAAAATTTCTTACTCGGGCTGAGCGGAATTCTACGACTCTAGGCTTCCCAATCCATATGCTATTCGACCACTTCTCATTCGGCACTGCACATATAAGATTCCATGAGGAAGAAGATTAATAGGAGATTAGCTGACTCCACAAATTTCTTGCACGAATATATGCATAGGTTTCCGATGACTAGCTGAGCGCACTCAAATCCTTCGATTCTTAGGGAATGCGGTAACGCTACTAGGTGGTCCAACCAACATGGACGAGAGGGCTGTGTAGCCGATGAGTTTTACTGCCGTTAACGTCCGTAGTTGTTTTTTTTTTTTGTTTAGATCTTTGGGGCTCCATTTTCTGTGCTATTTTGGATGAACAAAGTCAGGAAACTGGGTCATTCTATTGCTTTTGAGGACGTAGTACTGCATGCGAAAGTTTGTTGAGAGCGGTTTTCATTTAGTGATGGCCGATTATTGACCGGGAAATTAGGTTCGGATTTTACCGATTCTTTTAAGTTGCAATCTCAACTTTTTGGTCTTCTCAGCCAATAACCGATATTTTCTTTGAAATATGATTCATTTTAATAGAATTTCGGTTGTAGCCGAATACTTTCGGTCCGTTGCCGACTGTTTTCACGGCAAAACAAGGTTTGTGGTTGAGGGGTCAAGGATGGGCTAAATTTTCTTTTTCTAGTGCTACGATTGATACAGGCTAAATGCTTTGTGACAGAGCATATATGATATTCTGTGTTGCGATATCTGAGACTCGAGAAGATGATCTGGAAACAATGGTTACTCTTGGAACTCGAGCAGAAGCGGAACTGGAAATGGAATTGAAACCAGAACTGGAACTGGATAAAACAATTCTGGAAATAGACATAATTTTTTGGAGCGTAGAGTAATATTTTTGTGGAATATTCAAGTGGAATCGGTGAACAAAAGTGGGGATGATGGAATGATTTGCACGAAAACTTGATAGATTACACGTTTTTCATTTTTCTTGTATGATCCATGTCGACGAGTCTTTTTTTCTCCACATTTATATTATTTTTGTTAATCTCATCTATAGCCGAATATAAAATATTTATTGTTTCTGTTATAGTCGAGTGGATAAGTTCTCTTTTATATACGATGAGTATTTATTATTTCGCTTATTTGAATTTATCATGTCGATAATTTTTAAACAATTAGACATAGTATGACAAGATAAGAGGCTGTTGTCATACTGCGAAAAGTAAGATCTGTTGTGATGTCTATATGATGTTGCTTCGATGGGGTGAGCTCAGGATCACGAGAGGTGGAAAAAATGGCAGCTGCATCGATGGAAAGGAACGACGAAATCGATGAAATCACACCTGTTCAAGGTATTCAAGGTAAGACATAGTACTGTTTTAGATGCCTTTATCTTCTCCTTGCATTGTTGTTGTTGTTGCTTGAAGGTTGTAATTGTCATGATATTGGTTGAATGAGTTTCGTTTTCGTTTTATCACTACAAGGTATTTTGAGGAATTTGTTTAGTATAGACGGAGTTGAGGAATTTGTTTAGTATAGACGGAGCGATTCGATTACCACTTCAATATAAATAAATATTTGATGGCAAGCCACATTTATCGATTGCTGAGGTTATTTCGGTAGTTGTTGAGTGCCGAATTGATAAGCGCCCAATATTTCGGTAGATGAGATCGGACGGCCGATTGACGATTAAGAACAACGAAACCATCCACTACCGTTATCATTGAAGACGATTGTTGCCGAATAAGCAGTGATACGATGATCTCATTTTGTGTAAATTATGGTGAAAATCGCGAACACTAAAGCGTTGCAATTGTATTTGAATGCTGACTATCGATTGCATATAAAATATGACAGCTAATATTTATTGAAGCAATGTGCTTACCGTTATGAAATCTCAAACGGCAACCACACTGCTTCCCGGAATCCTGAGAATCTTCCCGAAATCCTGGGAACTCCCGAAAAGTCAACCCTCCATGGAGAAATCATAAGGGAAGTTGTTTTGATGTTCGAAACTTAAATACGAAGTCGTTTATATACGAAGGTGGTCGCTTTGGTACTGCTCTAGGTCATCATTGATGAGATTGACTTTCCAATTAGGCGGATATGCTGCAGAGTAAGATCAAGCTTACACTAGCTCTTTATGCTTTTGCTCTGTCGTAAGTGGAACCGAATCTCATCGGCAAGCCGATCCGTTTTCCTCTATGAGCCACTCCGTCTTCCAGTCGAGCGGACCTAAGGCAGATTAAAATTTGCGCTCTGCTATCCTGCTTCCGTGTGCTGAACTAATGTTTCAGATTACACTATAAACTTTTTGTCTCGAACTGGCCTAGCCCAGCGCATCGACAAACTCGCCAATTTTTGCACCATTATATCTCGTGAATCCTTACAGAACTTCTTTAAAAGACAACCAGATGTTGTCACCAGATGTTGTCATGTGGGGCGCAAATGTCCGATAGAAAGCTATTTGCTTCACAATGAGAAATAAGGAATTTCTACAAGAACATCATTCCACTGTACGCACACACCAATGTCACGAGAATCTGCCATGTCTTTGTAGTGGGTCGACTCCTTGGCGCCTTGCTTCACCTTTTACCTCGATCATCATGGAGAATTTCTAGTCGACCTCATCAGAAGTAAACAAATGCGCTGAGATAGTCTTCTTAATGAGCGTTATATTCCGAGTTAGCAGCAAAATCTTTGCATTTATTGCTTTTCTTGATTTCGCTCTCTATCAGAGATTCATATGCGATCATATTGTCAATACTTCTTTTAGGTGGATTCAACAAAGACGCATTTTCGATCATTAAGTAATATTGGATTCGCAGTTGTTGAGCAGTTAGCTGACTATTCCACTTACAAATATCTCTGCCGTGAAAATTGACGTCCCATATGCCACAAATGGTCTCTGCATGTGAGAGATGTCCGCCTGTTGAAAAATATGCCCTCTCCTCCACCTCTCTCCCCTTTATCTTTCCCTTTCTCCTACTGCCCACCATTTTGACCTATCGCCCTTCCTCGTTTCCCCGAATCCTGGTTGCATTTTATCTTAGTTCTTCTACTACCGTTTTTCTCTGAGACAATGGCTAATCAAGCTGTGGGCCACTAGATCGTTCGGCCACAAGAGATGGATTGTCGGTGATGTTATTTTTAGCTCGCATAACTCTTCAGCTATCAAATAACACGAAGTTTTCAAAGTACATTCTCTTCAGTTTAGTTTTTTTTTTTTGCAGCAGTAATCCTATGGATATCGAGACAGTTTTTCGTTCACCATTTCTTGCGCTAATCAGCAATGACTTTAGCCAAAGAAATGTCATCATTTCGATAGTTGTACCCAAGAGAGGAACCATCGCGATGTGAGGGAGAGGAAGAAGGGTAGGGAGGTGAGGGGTGGAGGCAAGAGGTAATCTTGCGAAGTACAGCAATATTAGCCGAAAAGAATTTTATTTATTATGTATAATTTAACACAAATTTATGCAATTAATATACAACAAACTATGAAGACATATTTGAGCGAAATGCGATAAATGTTTCGAGAAAATCGCCATAAATGGACGAAATTGGCCATAAATGGACGAAATTGGTATGTAATGCGATAATTTACAACAATATAAGCGATAGGAAAATAATACAAATTTATTAGTGCAGTTACAAATATGGAAGACTAACATCTTGGCTGGTCAATTGGTGATACTGCATTTACTTATATATACATAATTATCGTTCAATAGGATATATTGGTATATATGTACTATCCTCGACGGCATTGTTCTTTTTCAGGCGCATAATACTTGGGGTTTAATTACCCAAGTTTGAGGGTTATTACTATGATTATGGCTCAATGAGCCGAAACGTCAGTAAAAACATCTATATCTGATTCGGCACATCCCAAGGTTTATAACAACAAACAACGTAATACATGTATATACTTTTGTATAAGCTTAAGCTTATATATAGCTCAGCTCAAAATCTCAAAGCTTATAG
>JAARMF010003255.1:0-21221 GCA_022844705.1 Toxascaris leonina
TTTACTTCGAGTCACGCAATAATACCTAAGACGCGCATTAAAGAGTTTAGTTGCTTGGTTTGTTTCATATGACCAATGAAGGCCTTGCAGCAAGTAATGGGACAGGCAGACGCTATGAAAGGGTGGGAAGGGGAGGCTGAATTTCAGATGCACTCATCTCAGGTCGATTTCAAACGAATGAAAATACATTAATCTGTCTTCCGTGAAGTTATCGAGAATAAATTTGTCTATCGTTGAAACGTCGCCACACTTCATCACTACGAGAAAAATAATGTTTCCTTCAGAATCTCATACCTTGTCACAGATTCCGCAAATGAACTTCATTTATTCACCACTAATATAACAAGAAACCGACGATGAGGGAAACAGTGTGGTACGACAAGGAAGANGCGATGGAAATAGTGTGGTACGGTGAGGAAGATAAACATTGGGAAATGAAGCAAAATCTGATGCGCTTTGGCATTAAATCACTAAATTGAAAGTTTAATCTCCGATACGCTATAATCTTGAACTCACAAAGAGTAAAACAAACCTAGCACACCAATCGTCTGCTGTTTGCTCGCGCTTCGACGAAGTTTCCTCAGCATTCTCCATACCTTCTCTTCAGCACCCTCTCGTATCGAACACGTCATCAAGAGAATAATATCAGCCTATAAATGTGGTAACAGCATCTTATGGAGTCACTGCCATATACAATACCAAACAATACAATTCAAAAGCAACAGTACTTCCACCGATTTCCTTATCGATTCAGCCAACAACCGTGCCTACACATGCCTTTCGGATTTTGGAATGCTTGGTAGTCAACGTTCTGGCGATCCGTTGAGAAATCAACCGGAAGTCGAACCCGGATCTCTTCGCTTAAAAGGCGAAGGATCCACCGCTGCTACATATCACCACATATTTATAAAGTTAAAAAGTCTCATCGTTATGAAGCAAACAACTCGAAATTGTGAACGCGTAAATAATTTTGACTATTTCAAACACAAGTATTAGAATAAATCGCAGCGAGTAACTGGATTTCACACCGACTCATTCGCTCAAATCCCCACAATCCCAAAACATTGCGGATATGGGAAATGGGCAAAACGCATATATGAATGCCAATTTCAACACGTTCCATAAGAACTCATCACAGTGCGTTAGTTTCTAATATCATAGCTGTTTCAATTCAGCAACGTATTAGCATCTATCAAAATCGGACATTCAGTTTGTTCAAAAATACAAAAAACAAAACAAAACAAAACGTACCTTCCGTTCATCATCGATTTCAGAATAACCATTCGCAAATAATATCGACCGAACTGTTTCCATGTCGTTTACATTCATTTGACATCCAAATGTCACAAATTTCACTGTAATTATTCATTCCATCCACAATTTTTACAGAGATGATTTATTTCTATGCGATGTTGATGACGATTCAAATAGGAAATAAATGAGAACACAACAAAGAACAAAACCACCCTCAAGGATGAAGATCTCATTTTCCATTGCTTGTGATCTAAAATGCCTCTGGAAAGAAGTTGTAAATACGACTAACAAGTGTAAAGCGAAGGCATAACCACATCTATAGCATCTCAGAAAACGTTTAATTGTGATGTGCAGTGGCAATGTGGTGAATCTGGAATTATACCGTTCGCCTTGTTTAATATACACCGAAGGTTGATCACAGGGACTACCTTTCTTACTGATCTATCAATATCAAAGAATGTTGCAGGCATTAAAACGTGCCAAAATATTTGCCCACCTTTCACATCGGTCAGATTAAAGGAAATAACACCTCTTCCTTCGATAAGTTGTATGATCAATGAGATCGATCAAAGGCAAAAAAAAATTGCTTTGCGTGTTTAACTATTTGCTGCTAATTTATGAAAGCGGATAGCCAGTTGAGTGTAAGGTGGAAGATTACATCGCATCAGCTCATTTAGCACCCTTTTCCGCTTGTTTGTGATGCAGCCCTTCATAGCAATCGCTTGCATAAACAATTGAATGAAATCTTAGTAAAAACTCTATTTACAAAAACGGAAGAAATGAAGTGAATCAGGTCTCGTCGACAACAATATATCCAAAGCAAAATTACTTCTTCATTCCCGAGCTGCAAACAGTGAACAACAGACACAGACATACGCACGTACTACTGTCATAAGTGGCGTACAGTATGTAAAAAGCTCATAAAATTTTGCCTATTAAGTTCGTATGCAGTGCAGTCTGAAATGCGCACAACCGATGCACTCACACTGTTGATGAGCTCCTAATGGTGCCGATTAGAGGATCAAAATTCAACGACTTTCTCCTCCATCTACGGAAACCGAGCCTTCCAGGACCCTAAAACTCGGAAATATCAATCTCAAGCAATTCCACCTTGATTAGTATTCAACTCAACACCTCATCACCCATCGAGAATGAAAACTCCTTAAAGTCTACACTTTCGTCATAAATCCGCTACTTCGTTTCCTCGGTAGGATAAATTACACCTATCACAGCCATATGTAACTATTCGATATTAAAAATAATTCAAAACTATAAAACAATTTGATTTTGCGATATACAATTGTGATCAATGGGCCAACGGAATAAATCCGATAGGAAAACGGAGTAAATTCGATGAACAAAAATTAAGGAAAAGAGGCAAGATCGAAAGATTGTTACCTTTGCGATCCTCGCCAAAGTAGTCTTCCTTTGAAAGGTAAGTATCCGACTCGGCCACACTCGGAATGATTTTCGACTGCCGTTTTGTTGCTGTGGCGATAAAATGTTTCAAATCAGGGCCGTCTGAAAATATTTCACCTGAGCTAGCCAATTGTCGTTCCTGCGCCCTTCTCGAACAAACATTCCCGTCGTCAATTTCCTCCTCTCAATCTTCCACCCCTCATCCTGTCAATTTCTTTTCATTTCTCCATTATCTGTCTATCCATCTCTTCTTCAAATAGTTTTCGTCATTTACCCAATTAGTACAGATCCGCTGATGACTCAACGTTAGCACCCAATTGACTATCGTTGCTTGCAGCATTCAAGCTTAAATGTATCTCTGCATTCAATTATTTTAAAGCGTCTCTGTATTTTGCAGTCTTTCGTCGTTATTTTAGTTGTCAGAAGCGGCCGATATCAATGACGTCATCGATTAGATGGCCAATTTAACGAATAAACGAAGTGAATAAATAAACAACGAATGATGCATACCTGGAGGTAATTTTGCTCGTGTACGAGGACTGCTGTCACTATTGACGAGAGCAACCGGAGATGAGGACAATCGACGGAAATGGGGGCCAGAGGTCATTCGTACATCGCTGATCCCATTCGTGAGAAGAGTAATGCATTTTCGGATGTGCCGACCTCTCAGAGACATTTTCTCGGGATACTACAACTTTCAGCATTAAAACGATTGAGTGTCCACATAAGAAAAATTAGCCTCGAATGAGACAGATATTGCGATACATATCTAAACAGGTTACGTAAGCCATACGGTTAAGGCAACATCCTCATAGCTCTAAGTTGAGTCCGCAGTTGTATGGTCGCGATGACGCCTTTTCATGGGGGAATATTCGTTTAAACAGTGGTAGTATATTCATTACGTGCACATTAGATAACACAAATGTGAAATATAAATAAATCTATAAAATTAAGTGATCATTGCGCTATGCGAAAAATTATACATAACTGGAATATCAAAATCATAGCTCTTAGCTTAACCAGAGATGTCTAGAAAACGACATCACATATCGAATGAGCATCATCTCCTCCCGCTATTTTGCAAGTGAAAAACAATTTAAAAAGCCTTCATAGATTGTTCGCCCCATTTGATCATCACATAACTCTTCACCAATTTGTAATACTTTTACTTGCATGAAGCCTTCTATATAGGTAACAATTAAAGTAATGAGTTCCACTGAATAAATCGAAATTCCGGATGATTCGTCCTCGAAATTGGAAGAAACACTTTAATACTATATATAACATTATATTTCATTAGCTCAAAACTCTACTAATTTAATTTATATGCCATTGCATTGTTTTCCTCACACTCCATCGATCATTAATACCCTTTTTTACTGTATCCATCCATTGATTGCATTGTTTACAACAAACAATATTGCATGTCATCTTGTTTACGGTCATTGAACGAGCTCAACGTTCGATATCTCTGACCCAACACAACCACATTTCCATCACATCGACAGCTCAAGACGCTCTACATTTATATATTCCGCCAATTTATATTATCTGTTATATAAATTATGCAGCCAAAGCCAAGAAAGAAATTATGCGAGACGGGTTGCAAAAGCTGTATGGAACGTTACGCCTTGCCATAGAAACACTGGGCTGACTAAATTAGGTGACAAGCAGCACCATATGTGAGGCTCGAAATGTTTATTACGTGAACCGGTAAATCTACTGAGCTTCGGATGAGCCATTTGTACAGAGCCGAATTAATGAGAGGGGGCGGAGAAAAATGAATGCAAGTGATCGCAGAGAGTATATCGCGAAAAGTGTAAACAATGTTTTCGACAAAATAAACTCGCAATGGCGAAGAAACCATCACAATTTAATGTGTTGGTGGAAGCCGAATAAGACTATTTATATTTCGATTGCACTGAGCATTCAAGTCAAAGATGAACTGAACATCGCCAAACAAGTAAATATATGAGCAAACTTGAAGGTGACCAACAATAATTGAGCAAAAACAAAGCGATTATAGGAGGCTGTTCTCCTTTTCTTAGCAAAGAAACGGACAGATTCCTCCTCCACTCCGCCCTCCCGAATTTCTGGCCGCTTAAGAAAAATTATGGGAAAATATGGGAAAACATGCAAAACAATAGTCAATAAGAAAAAAAAGTCGAGCTAGTTTAAGCCTTAATGTAACACATACATCAGTTAGCGTTTCAATAAGCAAAGTTTCCTTACTGCTGTGAGGTCTTAATAAAGCATTTGTTTGATACTTGGACGGATTGCATTTCTAGCATTTCTTATCGCCGAAATCTCATCAACACACCAATCGCTGTATCACTGCTCATACACTATGCCTCAAACAAACATGATTACCATACTCTTGCCTCACCACCACCTCCACCTCACACTACGCACTCTGAATTCACTTTAATATAACTGTACAATATTATCATATATTAGAGAATCTATATTGCTAGAATGTGCTCGAATAGAAATATACAATTTCGCGTTGAAAATGAAACAAATTTCGATTGATTCCAAAGATGGAAAACAAATTACAATCGTGGATGAAGTCGAAGAAGTCGATGAAGATTATTTTACGATGAAAGTACAAAAATTATTGGCATCTGCCTATTGCGTAACTGGGTGAAGCGGCTTGGTTTTAAGACGACACGAGTATGCGTTTTGAAATAACTGTGCAGGCAGTGTTCCATTATCCAAAAAGCATACTTCCTAATTACTGCGCAAGGATCATTTCACTTATTTCAATCATCACATCAGATAACACAAACAGCTGAGATCAAATAAACTTTACAAAAATCTGCGGGAAACTATGACATTAAGTGAAATTCAGAATACAAAACTGCTGAAATACCCACAAAAAGCTTTCAAATCAAAGCTCATCCTACTTTCACATGTTTATGAAATGTTCAAAATAATTTCGGAAGCATTTATAAGGCTGAATAAAGTAGCACTCTGATGAGATAACGATTTAAAGAGTAACAATAAAACCCTCGACTCGTCCCTATCTCCTCAACGGTTCCAAAGCGTACCGACCATTCCGTCGATGTCAAAAGCTGTGACTACATATTGAGAACAATTGGGAATCCATATTCGAGAGCACAACTACGTAAATATTTCTTTAATTCCGCCATTTCAATACGCAGAGCACCATTCGACGAGAAAACGATCTCATGAAATTTATCCAAACGTAAGAAACCATCACTCTCAGATGATTCCTCTTTATGACGAACAACGATGTGCTTCCAATTCCATACACGGATGCTCTCCCAGAATTGTTGACAATCTCTAAGGGGACCCTCAACGACGATGACAGACGGCTTGCCAGGACATGAAAAACCATTCAACTTCAGCATTTTCGCGATCGCTTCGATGTTTTTACGCTTCACACTGCTGCGCAAATGATGCGAATAGATCCAATAACGAGCGAATTTCTCTTTATCACCGAATTCGCCTACTTTATCCTCTTTGCTCGAGATCGCTCGACTCTCCGTATCGATCTACAATCAGTTGATTGCAATCACAGTCACGCATCTTGAGGAACACAATAAACATCCTACGAATGTGACTGTAAGCAGAATCTGCAATTTCCATTAATCACCTCTAACTCGAGAGTGCTGAAATCAGATCTTTGTGTTTTTTGAAGTTCCATCAAAAATTAATTGCCAACGGATCTTCTTTATTGCTTAGCACAACACATCGCACTCTTTTATGGGTAGAAAGCAATCTTGAGGCGGATTGCAAAGGGAAAACAACGCAACGAATTTTATCAACCACCAAGAAAAGGTGTGTCGATTCCTAAAAACAGGTAAGGCAGAACGACATTAGAAAAACAGTTTACATTTGTATGGATGTTATGGCGTATGTTCCCAAGTAAACATTTTTCTTAAATAAGACTACCAAATACATTTCGATAGTCATCTACTTCAACAGCCTCATTTCTCACAAAACAGCATCTCAGCAGATGACCAACATGGCGACCTGAAGTCGGGACTGCATGATGAAGACAGCCCAGCAGCATGAGAATAACGAAGAAAGAGTTTATTCAGCTATGAACTCTTCAAATATCCCATAATCATTCGGTAATTGAGTAGCTTCTAGAGGCAGTCTTAGAAACAAATTTATAATCCCTGCAGCGATTCCCTTCACTTACCACGTAATTGAGAAGGTTGTCCTGCAGCCATTGCACAACACTCATGATAAGTGGCTCACCGAGCTGAGCCGAATCGACGAACGCACGAAGTTGTTGGTTGAGTGATGCGCTATTCGAGTTGTTACATCTGACCAGCACACGAGGCTTCGAGTACAACGGGTATTCAGCACAGCATTGCACAACGAGTTCTATTGCAATATCGTTGATCACCTGCACCGAGACACTTATAAGCATCGATGGCAGTTAGTTGTTCTCATGTTTTGTTGTCTCATCGGTATTCACCAATTTTTTAAATTGATGCACCGAAACGGAAGGATTTTGCTTTAAAAGAGAGATACTTTCGATATCGCGAAGATGCTGAAAGCCATTTCTTTCATTAATACCCTCCAATAATTATTAATAAAAAACCACATTTATCTGCGAAACTCTCTTGCTTATCCTCACAGTTCTGAATATTCTTCCACCAATTCCCCACAGCGAACGTTACCGGTACGTAAGATTCAATTTTTTCCTTAATTCTGATGCCATCCTCCAAAACACAACGAAGCAATGACCCACCCTTGCTTATAAGCTTTCATGACTTACTTCAATTTCTCTTCATTCGTCCTCAGTGCCATATTGTAAATCGTCAGCCAAATATTTCGTACGATTTTCGATGAACACTCTCTTTTCAATAACTTCAATGGATTTCATGCTTTATCGATTCCAATAAACGCAAATAAGCACCACGTTAACGAAATTCTGGATACCACTTCCCCTTGCAACCAAAGTCATTCCCACAAAGAACTCCTCCTCCTCCCCCCCCCCCTCCCTCCTCATATCTTCAATCTCCTTCACTAATTCGCCAAAATTGCCCAACACCAAAATTTCTCCCAATATTCTAATCTAGCACAGATGACTCGAGAAAAGAAAAAAAAAATAAGAGCTCACTAGTCGCAATAAGATCTGCGTATCACGCCCCTCTGCAAGTGGCGTCTCACCCTCAGGCAATACCAGCTCATCGCTACTGAACATCGCTTTCAGCAATGCAATCTCGTCCACAAACATTTGCGAGCATGATGCCATCTCCTCGCCCATCGGTGATCAACTGAACTCATCATTCCTGCTCAAATCCTCCTTCCATTCAATCTTTTACAACAATAGCATTCCATTGCGTAATAACAATGTCACGAGCACTAACACGACCTATGGCTTCATCGAACCTCCCCCCACATTGGTCATTCTTACATGCAGACACTCCTCTAATTGCTTATTCGTATATTGAATTGGAAAACCGAGCGGCGAGTCCTTGTTCCTATCTGTCCTGTCAGCGGAATTTACAACTTCATAAGGACTTCACACCCAATTTCCAACAACTTCATCGATCTGCTAGCAAACAAGTTCTCATAATCAGTAAAGTCGCTTATCACCAACCAACGACCAGTCTCGTTCACTCGATCAGTCACCACTCCTGACAAACCTCAAGTAATAAAACCAGTGAATAACACCCAACTCGAGAATAAAAGAATTCGAAAGAACGACCACCTTCTGAAATGCAAAGTGGAATATATGAAAATCATTCCTGCTAACTTCCCTACAAACGTCGATTGCCTGTGCTTGCAAGCAAGTGATTTCAGTGAACGATTTTCGAGTGGATAAAGATGAGAAGCAGTTGAGGAAAGCCTCAGAGGCAAAAGAGGGATTAAAAAGTATGGAGGCCATTGGCGATCGGAACGCAATCACAAAGGTAAACCTACTTCGTTAAAAAATCCAGATGGGATTTTTTAAAAACCGCTTCCGATCTAAGAATGAAACCCACCCACGAAATTAGTGAAAACCAAATGCGTGAGTGTTTTAAGTCAAAGACGCCCTTTGAGGAGAATACTCTTTGATGGACAGCTCGAAAATGGAAAGAGCGGAAGACTTACTAGGGTTTGTTCTCGTCAAAAGGAAATTTGAGCAAGGATATCCGAAAGATGTAATTATAGCCACAAAGAGGGCTAACAACTTTGCTGCTCACTAGTATAGTTTTCCATTAATTGATACTGAAGTACTGAAGCATTAATACTAAAGCAAAGCCAAAAAGCAATTTAGTACGACTCCTAAATATTTATTCAAAGACAAACAAAATAATTGTATCACTTAGTTATAATAACTCTAATTAACATAGATTTAGCAATAAAGAATGTATATCAGGTTCAGATAGATCAATTGATCGCATGCAAGCGATGTACTAAAATGTCGCAACAAACAGTCTACAGGTGATGAGGTTTATTGCACCTTTGCAATCTATAGGTCTCTGCAACGAAAACGTTTGAGAGATGCAAATCACTAATGTTTGACGTCCACTTTATTTGCACAAGCAGTACTCCACCCTGTCACTCCCATCTTCTGCAAGAATGCCTCAGGCAAACGAGTAATTACTAATGGACACAGAAAACACGAAATCTGAATTGTATTGCACAGATAAGCATCATATCTAACACAGACATCACACCTTTAAAGACTCATTCACAATTACATTAACGGCTCCCNCCCCCCGCCAAAAAAAAAGTATCAGTGCAGCACAAAAATCAAACTCACCTGCTTAGAAAGTGCACAACGAATGACACAAAATTGAGCATTAATGTTACCATAGGCCGAAGTTTAAAGGACCTGTTGTTGGCACAATCCTCTTAACTTCTTGCTTCCCTCTCCTCCCTCACTCCCTCCCCACTCCATACAAATAAAGTTTCAACACTACAGGTTGTGTCTTTTGAAAACATATATGACGTATTTTTCTAAAAGAATTTCCCTCTATACCTGACCCCACCGCAAAAATAATCCTTTGCGCGCACAACAGCATTCGGCTGATAAGTGATAAGTGGGGCTTTAACAAGGAAAACATCGCACAGCTGCAAAGAATTGAAGGCGATCAGGCACAAAGGAAGTGACAAATTAGACATTAACAGCTGAGAGTTGACACGTATCGTTAGCTTCGTTTCGAATCGCATCGGCAAGATTCTCGCTTGTCGGCCAATAGCCCAACGCTATTTGCAACAGATCAGCGGATGGCAATGCCCCACCATAGGACTGCACCTAAAGTCCGCTTCGTTAGAGGTGCTCGATATTTTTGAAACGTTGATGTCAAAAGCTAATACGACTAGAGGTTGGAACGAAGCAAAAAAAAAAAAACGATTTAAAGTAACGATCTAATACTCACTCAGTACCTTCCATTTTTGAGAAGGAGAGTAATTTTCATCCATAAATTCCAAAAATCAACAATCTGCCTTGCCGTCAATACAATTTTCCGTTATAGAATACTACCACGGAACATACTTCAAAGATTGTGCTCGCAAGCCAAAAAGGTCAATTTATGCCATCGCAGAATTAAAATCTTGAATCATTTGGAAGCAATGTGAATGCCGTCACACCCTTATTATACTCCCTTCCCCGATAAAAAGCACAAAAAGCCTCTTTCTGATTAAACTGTCCTCTCATCCGACCGGGATAAAACATTGCCATGTGTGGGCTTCTGCATATTGTAAAAATTAAACAAAGTAATGTTTAATCGAAAAAGGTTTAAGTCAGTGTCTATGCAATATGCCCATATCCTCTGTTTGAAAAGGGTGTTGAAAAATTTCATCTTTGATCACACGATCCCTAAAAACTGAGGAAAGTTATAAATCCCCAAAATTTCAAACCCCTCCAGAAAATCTAGAGAATAGGTAAGTTCCGTGGTTTATTAAAAGTTTTATGGGATATACAGTCGCTAGTGAAGCGCAGTGCAGATGTCTGCACTCAGATACACATTCCTCATTCCCTTGCTCCGAATAAAACCGGAAAGAATATATGAATTTAGTAAATACTCGATTAATTTTTTTCATCGAATTGCTTCCAAAAACTTTTTTCATCGTGATTTCCTCCTCCACTGATACTCAACCACTTTCTGTTCCCCTCAAGCTCCAGTCCAAAAGCCTTTCTAGGCATAAACATAGCCATAACTTAAGGTGCCAGTATACGGAATTCATAAAAGCGGAGAACAGCAAAAAGTGAACAAAGACATGCTTAAGATTCTTTACGAATCATATCAGCAATATTAACAGAAGCAGGACCTCTCTTCAGAGAATTGTAACCTTTTTGTGGGCAGAAATCACTGACATCTGTTCAAATGTTCAAAGAACTAAGAGCTGAGTATGAGCCATAAAAGTTTTCGCCTACTTATCAACGCTGACATACCCTCCAGGCATGCACTTGCGCTCTATGCATAAAATTTCAACTACACCACACCAAACTGCATCGCATCGCACAACCTTTATCATCCCTCCAGCTCATCAATCGTGGCAAAGTTTTTGGAAGCAATTGCAAGGACAGTCAAATATCAGAAATCTTGGAACATTCATCGTGTCATTTCTCAAAAGCTGTTTAATGCGAACAGATCGCTTTCGGTCGTCTTTTTATTCCCACAAAAAACTTCATATCGCAGATGCAACTCACTTTAGCCCATACTCGTCCATTCTCCTTTGAGAAAGGCTCATCGCGGAAACGGCTATTCCATATCAATGAAGCGGCCGCTCGTGCCACCAAATACGAATAATACTTCGCCCCATACGGCACGAGATGAGTGAACCTTAATAATCAATTCAACTGTTTCACTATAATTCCCTTCACATAAAGCAACAGTTGATGGTACTAAGCAGAATGAAATATTTCACTCTCTGCAAAAGTGTTGTCCTCAAAGAACATACATCTTTGAGATCTCTGCTTACCTATACGCACTACGTTTGCATTTCATTTTATTGGACAATACCACCGGTAAATGATTCAATTCTTGGCCAGGTGTGCATGTCCACCTAGCCTCTCGCCCTCCTCTTGCCGCAACCTTTCAAAGGCCTTTAAACGCAAAGACGCATCAAGTTTAATTCATCATAAGAGACAGGTCAGTGAATGCACCAACTTCAACTATATGGCATTGCAGTTTGCTCAGCAAATGCATCAAAAATAGTTATAATGAAATGTAATACGCAATTCAGCACCCACATTATATATGCTACGGTTTCAGCAGAACATCAAAGCTATGTGAGTGATAAATAAATGAGAATTAATTTATTCGTAAAATACTAAACAAGAGATAAAATATCGATACACCTGTGATGCCATGCTGATTTCGAGCTCCTCTCAACATGAGGGAACACCGTTGACCAAATAGACGAAAAAAGATCCGTTGTTGTGTAGCGACCTTTAACGATGCCATCGGCATTGTGCCCATGCAGTTCCAGATCAAACAACGCGTAAACAGCCTAAATTAGCAAGCAGCTCCACTAACAGGAGATAAAATGCCAAAACACTCTCACTGTGAAATCTTCTTTTCGGGACGCAAATCTCCCCACTCCAATAAACCCCTTCACATTGTACGATTATTCAAATAAGCAACTTCCCAATCAATTGAAGCGAAACAGTTCCAAACATTCATTTCCAATAATCCTGCGATTCGCATTGGTCCGAATCTAGTAACAATGCGTAGTTGAGCCATTATAGACTACTGTGATACAAGAAGCTTCCACCAGATATTGTGTCGAAAAATAAAGCCAGATGTAAAATTGAAGGGCCATATGGCATTCAAATTCAAGCTCGAGTTCACGTTGACACACAAGCATCAATCATCTGGAGCTCAATAATTTCAGATCCAATTGCTAACTGAACGATACCGACCTGCTGCAAGATATCCAACGAACTGAACGCGAATCTCGAGGTAATCAGTGATGCAGCCTCATCAACACTCATGGACTGACCGTTCTCGTCCTTGGCTATCATACGTAGAACACCCAGATCATTGAAGAAATACTCCATTAGGTTTGATGGGATCTCCGCCATATCCGTTGGACAGCGTGTACCTGCAGAGCATAACCTTGTGTGGAACATACAGCACAAGACTCTACAGAATTGATAAAAGAGAAAGCGGCTATTTGAACAACCAGAAGCACGTAACAGTTCAGATGGTAGAGTAGAACAATCTAACGATGACGGTTCGACCTCCATATGGTAACAACCGCTTTCAGCAATTTACATTTTCAACAAAGCAAAAAATCGCGAAGAACGAAAACACTCCATGATTGGCAAATCGCAACACAAATTTTACAGTTGCGTATTGCAACCACTTTGTGTATGCCTAGCAAAGTTGGATTGATCTATACAAAACGTATTGCAACTATGCCTGCAACGTGTTGATATTGCGTTCGACCGAGCATCGAATGCATCGCATGCCCCATCTCGTGGAAGAAGTTCTCCGCCTGGTGTGCACTAAGGAATACTCGATCCAGTGGCTGTGAATCTCGAGTGAGTGACAGTGATAACACAACTATCGGCGTCTGATGGCTACCATCGCTTAACTAAACAAATACCTCATTGCACTAAGCAAAATCACTGAGCAGAACCAAATGTGTGCTGAAGGTGTGGTGATGAAGAAATACTTCAAAAAATTTCCAAAGTGTATAGAATAGAAGAACCCACTGCCAAATGAGAAGATTCTCCATCAACTCGAAGAGAATATAATCTATTCTCCAATATATCTAAGAGTGCCATAATAAACTTTCTGAAGGTCAATACATAAACTTTGAGAACGCCAATTCAATCGCATGCATTCTGCCGTGAACGTGGATGCGTAAAATATCCTCCCATAAGAACTCAATAAATGATTTGATCATATCGGATGCATAAAAGTAAAGCGAATTTATTTATTTCGAAATGACAAGCAGAACGCAGAATTTGATGACTGACAACAGATGCTCCTCACTGCCCTCCCCCACCCGCTCGTAGCTCCTCTTAGATTAGCAGTTTACCTCTTGCCATAAAAACGGTTCAAAACGTACTCGCTTGTTTGATGCAACTGAGATTCATTGTCATACTTGTGGGTTTAAAGCGAAGAGGGAAGGAACCTGTTTCGAGCAACGGACTGTGAAATGACAGTCACCAATATTCTTCGACGATCGACTCTCGATATCCAAATAGATGATGCCCATTGTAAGGCCTTCACTATCACGCACCTCCTGCAAGAAACGCTCACTGCAAATAAAAAATTTCATATTCCGTCATTCAACATTACCGCCTTTCCCAGAAGCATTAACCTCACTGCCACTTCTCTCAACACAACTATGATCTTGTTTGCAACTCGTTTCACAGCTATTCCCCGAACAAACGGCCTGATACCTCAGGTATTATAACGATTGCAATGTTTTCATTACTTCTGAAAGGTTACAAACTAGCAATGAGCATTAACTTACAATTTTAATAATATGACCTGGCCAAACTTCGCCATATTTCGGTTCCGTTATGATAAACTTGATGTTGTATAGACGATCAACAAGCATCTCAAAGCCTTGAAGAACCCTCTCAAACGACAAGTACCTAGAAATGGTTCAAAGCAATTCAGGCAGAATATATTCAATTGGAACAAGATAAAAAGTAATTCAGCAGCAAAACACATCACAACGCTTAATTACTATATTGTATGTGAAGCGATCAAATCATATGCTATTCTCATTTTCATTTCATGAAGGAAAGCCTATAACAAAATGAAACATTTCGAGAGAATGGCATTTACAATCAACAGATGGCAATAAAGTTGGGCTTAAATTGCGATAAGCCTGGATAAAGATTAGGACAACAGTGGCACCTAGCCTCGTCACCGGGAGCGGCACCGATCAGCTGTACGAGATCTGCAGCGATGCAACCAAATACGATGCGCATTTATTGCAAAGAGCCCCCATTCAACTCTCTTCTCTTCCAAAGTGACAGCGCAATTGTCCAGTAAAAATTTACTTACCACAACTTTCTTAGAAAGCGCTAACCCTTGAGTTTTGAACCAGTGGCCTCACAAGGTTTCATAACCTGCAAAGTTCATCCTACTGCTAAATGCGTGAACCCTTTTATCAATATATCCATATTCCACCAAACCTTTAGTTCCATTTTTTTTGGTAACCTAAGCTTTTCCCAATTTAATCAAGTCCACAGCAATGGTGTAGTGGTCGAGAGGAATTTTGTTCTTTTATGCATAAACATCCCAAATCCAATTAGGGGAATCCTCTCGGTGTAAGCCGTCACTACTCAGTCGAAACTTCTCATAGTGTCTATTACTTCAGTCCGAAAAAGCTTCAAACGATACATTCACAGCGCATCGAACCTAAATATCTGCCTCAAAAATGTGTTCACCACGCCAACAGCAATCTACAACCTTTCCATTCACTCCTCCTCTCACCTTCGGCAACAAGCCTACCCACTGCAAAAGTACGTCAACTGCTACTATTCCCCGTTCCTTACCGAGATAGATATTAGGAACAGTCAACTTCTACTACTCCATGTGGCTAGCCGATGTGAAAAACCACAACCGCAATTCTAGATACGGATCTGCAACGTTGCAAGCGAATGATCCACATCAGTCTGAGCATCGCAGCAAGGTACAAAATGCGAACAACGTATCGCTATAGAGAATAGTGTCTCGTCGAAAAATGTCATTATGGAATGGACAATATGCGCGGTCATCATTTCTTGAGAATGTATTCCATCCACATTACATTACTCGTAAATTCAATGCGCATTGCATAAGTAGATTTTTGAAATGAATGAGAGTAGTGCAGCGTTTAAAGGCTAACTTTGATAGAACATGCGTGTCACCATATGCCTTTTGTCGATATATGCTGCACAGATATTGCAAATCCCATTCGCCAACGAGTTCCGTTTTTGTTTCGCACTGCGATAAAACATCCAATAAAACAGCCAACTCGCGTTCAGCCGCCGGCCGACACGACTGCAACAGACCAATGTCACACAACAAACACTTCAACACTTATTTATGTCGGAATGACTTGCAGTATAAAAATTGAGCGAAATGAGATGACCTAATTATGAGATCAGCGATAACAATTCCGATATTCCACTGGAATATCAGCTGCTGTTTCAATATTAATTAGGAATGAGAAGATAGAGATTCATAATATTAAATCCCATTTTTAAAAACTGCGATTTATTACAGCTAATATAGGACCAGCTGGTTGCAACCAACACAAAAGAAATACATAAGCCCCTAAATCACGGTCTGATCGCATAACCACTGGATGAAGAATCCGCTCCCCTATCGTTGTATGAAATAATTCAATGGTTTACTCCTCCCCCAGCGCTAATTATCAGTTCTGCTGGTTGTATCTTCTTTCAGTGCTCATGCAGATATGAACGAGATAAACATGCAGATATACTGCAGTGACATATCGTGCCAAAAGAATAACTCCTTACGCATATGAAGCTTCAATACGAATGTTTTTCGAAGGATTAATTAACAAGCAAACCTTTATGATGTTGGTGAGGAAGTTATGTGCATTGTCGTAGCTACCCAGAAGAGAGAACTGTTGAGCACGATGTGCATATGTCTCGAATCCCGTAAGATGTGCGAGACGGTGCCGACATGATATTAGACGAGTCAAAGCCCCCTCCTGTATGTGAGCAACCGTTTTACAATGATAGCATTACGACAACAGATGATCGAAGGGCAGTGGAGGACAGTGGGAAAAGGCAGGTGGAGGAGGGGGGAGAGACGGAAGAAGGAAGCAGGAGAGAGGAAGGGGGAGAGAAAGAGGGAGAGAAAAGAGGTGAATTTTGGAAGAGGACATAGAAAGAGCTTAAATAAGACATTCGAAAACGCCAACGTTGTGCAATATTTAAAGTAGGCTGCGATAGGAGCGCCGTGCAATATCGATCAAATTTCTCCTTACTGAACGCAGACCTTTAGTGGGATTTTCATCAACGTTAAGATTTGATTACTTAAATTAGAACTTCTAACAAACTGATCACCAATTATGACACACTATAAGTTCCCTTTGTAGTGTCAGACAGGTTGAAGGATCGCTCAATCGGTTATCTCTTTGAAAAAAGGAACATCGCCTGCCACGTTCTAAACAATTAAAAGACCCGCAATGAATTACTCCTCTTTCGACATCTGTAAAGGCTGATATGAAGAGGTCTCCGAAAGGAATCAAATTTCGGTAATATAAAAACGAACTCCCTTAAAATAAAACAACTCAGCAAACTCCGCTTTCTAGTGCTTAGCAATAAACGATTGCAAGAAGTCTCCTTCGTTCCCATCTCAACGTAGCTATAATACGTTCTCTCGGGCAAACATACCTGCTCGTCATTATGTTTGAAATAGGTGTTATGCGCCCATCGTCTCGTTTTCCTGCACATCGAAATAGCAAGTGGATTCGAGAGATACCTATATGGGTTGGTCAAAAATCGATCCACACCATACTGTTTCCGCTCCACAAACGATACCTTCACCGGTCGTTCGGCTCCAAGAGTGAACTGTGTGCCAGCATCGAATATTTCACTGCTGAGTTTGACGAACTCATCTCTCTGAAACATTCACCGCTCACAGCCAACCGCCAGTCTATCGCACACACCCACCAAAACAGCTCTTCACATAACATTACGTCTTTTCTGGTGATCGAGAGATAACAAATAAATATATCTGTGACTATTCCGGTCGAAATGTTCCGGTGACCAAGAGATAATAAACAAGTTTGTAAAAATGTGCCAGTTGAAGTGTAGCTTGAAAAACACGACAGCGAAAATGCGGTGCCACTTCACTCATGAATGGATATCGCCAACCACAAAGAAATGAAATCCTCTACATAAAGAAATGTCCGTAGGACGAACCAAGCGACCCGCTATAGGGCATTAGAAACACCACTCGCGAGCTCCTACTGCGAAGCCCTTCATCATCCAACTGCGTTTCCCTTTAACAGCAGCACGTAGAATCAGGCACGATTTCGCAATCCCAGAACTCGACGTACTACATATGCAGTATGGAGAAGCACGGACAAGTCTGGGATGGACAAAGGAATTGCTCTACTCGATCGACAAACGCAGCTCGCAGGAAGCCTCAAGGAGTACGAAGTCGGATTTGGCAACACAGCAATGACCCGGTTGTTTTTATTTGTGTCGTCCATTTTTATTATTCTCCTATTGACCTTTGTAGACTCACTGATTTATTCGTCTCCCAAACAATGGTCATTATATGGTATTTGTGATAATTTGATCTAATTGTGTATTTTGTCACAACAGAAAACATACAGATATGCGAATTAAGCATTTGGACAAACCTTCGCATCTGGTAGGTTGATCCCGGAATGCTCAAAATCGGCCAAGAAAAGATGCAACGTTCGCCGATCGATATCAGTCAAAGAGTTTTTCTCGGTTACTAACGAATTCTTCAACGCCATATATAGATCGGTGTTCGTATTTAAGCTGCAAATGCAACAAAACCTAGCAATAAAACTCAACATCCCTTTTCTACGGAAATTTAAAAATCTAAGCAACGACTATTAGATAGCCACCCAAGAACCAAGAAATCAGTGGCACCATCGCCTCACAGACTTCGAGATTTTTGATTATCTATGAGGTCCCCGATTCAAAAATATAAAAATATTTCCCTCAACTTACAACTATTTGATGTTTGTTGTTTTCATCGCGCCAAGTTACACAACAACGAGTCAGTTAATTACAAAGCAATTGCCGTTGTACTCGTATGCAATTGCGTTGGTATAATCAGACAGAAGAGGTCCCGTTATCCGCAAAGGAACACAACCAGAGAGTGCAAATCACTATAACGGGAATAAAATCATCAGAGAGTACAAATTCACCGTTTCAGCGATGAAAGGCGAAACCAGGCAAGAGACATAATGGGAGAACATGAAGAAATACAGTGAAGTGCAGCAATCTGCACATTACCGAAAATTGCTTAGAGAGCACTGAATGGAGCAGGACTCTATTGACAAACGAGCAAATCCCAACGAATGAGAGCAAAATGCTTATTTAAATGAAATGAAGAAATTACTTCTTTGAAACTTCAAACTTTCCACTTTTACTTCCTTTGTGAATAAAGGAAGAAGCAAGCACCAAATCTTGCCGGTGAGGTGCGTCACGTTTGCCCAAATAACTATGTACGAACGAGCACAATAATTCTCGCCCGGCAAAGCAAATTCCCTATGAAACCGAACGATGTGCATAAACCATGCGCGAAAAATTTTGCTTTTTAGGCGCATTGAAAGTAAATACCTTCAAGTGAGGATAACTCATCACCACATAATCGGCTCAATTAAATTGCAGATAGAAAGCCACCACAAGGCTGTGTTTCACTCACCAAAAGCCACTGTCTCGGCTTGACCGAAGAAATAGGCAAACAAACAGACAGATAAATGGACACACATACATGAGTATGCAATGCTTTGACATCGCCACAATGCACTACTGTAGAAATTTGCATAAGCACATAAAACGGAACGAGGTAACAACGAACCTTTCGACAAGCTCTGTAAAGTCACGCATACTCCTCTCAGCTGCTTCAACGAAATCCTTCTTTGAATGCAATGACCTCGTGCATTCTGCCTGAAATAACAAAACTTCGCCAGTAATAATCCTGCATCTTATCGCATGGCACAGTTTTATATATCAGTGAAATACCTAATCGTCTCTCAAACACACGACCTTTCTTGATAGTTGCGAATCTCAAAGTCTGCGGCTTCTTTCCCACCGTACACAACAAACTGAGCAACAAAAAGCTAAACGTCTGCACTCTCCATTAACTGATAACCGAGTGCCCCTAACTTTTCCTCTTTGCAAAGAACAGTCTCAATCACGCACGTCTGTTAAAATGCATGAAAAATCTACCAATATTACGAAACTTTGAACAAAAACCCCCTTCTACCCCACCCCCCCCCCCCTCCGAATTACTTCTTCTCTCAAAATTTGAGTTAGTTAACTCAACTGCAATATTCTCTCCTCATAAGAAACACTTGGGAGGACGTCTTATTTTAAGTAACACAACAGTGCTGTGAGAATGAAGAATTGCAAAAATGCGATGCAATTTTCGTCCATCTCTGAGCGTTTGAACGCCCATCCCACTTCCAGCGAAATTATTTCAAAACAAATCTGGTTGCCCACTTTCAATAAGCGCTATCTCCACCATTCCTCTAGTATCGAACTCTTACACCAACAACATAGATAAATCACTTTTTAAAGAACGGATTAATCCCTTTTGCTTTCACAACATCATTTGTGCCACCGATTCAGAACAATTCCAAAGAGATATCATCCCCTCTCCCTTCTCTTTTCAATAAACGGTTACCCACATATTAGATTACAATGGTTAGCTAATAAATTTTGACTTGGCAGGAAACGAACGTAAAGAGAATCTTTCGATAAATGCAGCTATTAACGCGAATTAGCGTGAACTGCAAATGAGATGCTTGTTGTCAAATACGCAATTAACACNATTGTCAAATACGCAATTAACACCATGCTGATGCTGCGTCATCAATTTACGAAGTTTTCTTCATTTGAAAAATACACAATTTCAACTTTATTGACGAGTGGAAAAAAGTGCCAAATATACGGAAAAATCTAATAACAACGACCCAACACCATCACCTGCCTGTTACTGAAATTGGTATGTATTATACCTCATAACTCCAGAAAACCCTGCAGGCAGCAGTTCTATCAGATTTCCGAAGTAGCATAACTCCCGTGTGGGCTACCGCTCCCGAAATTCCTGAAAGCTGCTACATACGCCCAGATGGTATACTTATTTCAGGCGCCAGATGAGAATTTATCTCGTCGAGGTTCCTGGCGAAAGGTGATTATTGCAAAACGAGAGGTGTTCCCTTCTCCAAACAGAAAAAAGCTCGTTCAAGGAGACAGAGGGGCTCAACGTTATGCTGTACCTCTGATATAAGAAGTGTATCATTCCATGCAAGGAATACGGCTGGAGGCACAACAAAAGCACAAACAGGACAAATTCTATTCCCACAGAACAAAAAAGAGCACTCACCAGGTCAGCAGCACAGCAAATTTCGTTTGATAGATCATCGAATAATTCCACCGTTTTCCTTTCCTCCCCATGGTTCATTATCTGAAATGAATCCTCTCGATTCCTCTCATAACCCCTTCATCAATTATCCGATCTTGGTACTTATCAAATCGCCATATTTCGCTGGTAAAAACGATTCTGCATAACGTGAAATGGGATTTGCTTAACGTTTGAACATTCTCGACACAAATAACAACAGTGTGACATTTCTCCTGTGGCCACGTGTAAAGAAGCCTCTCGCCTCAACTGCACAACGCAAATATTCCTTCAATCCCTAATGTCGGTAACTTTCTGAAACGTTGTGTAAAACTAAATAAACACTGCATAAGAACATAAAAACCACTGTCATCAGAAAAATACAATCCTGAGAATAGCAGAGGTAAAGGATCGCCAAGCCAGAGTGCACATAAGAATAGTACTTCGCTGTTACAGTTAGTCAATTCCAGGGCCGCACCCAACACAATCAATCAATAAATCAATATATGAATCGCAGCCAACACAACCAAT
>JAARMF010003257.1:8496-21219 GCA_022844705.1 Toxascaris leonina
CCCCCCCCCCCCCGTCCTGACCAGCCTACACTTAACTCCGGTGTTCATATTGTCCACCGCCATCGCCTGAAAATTGCAATTCACCGTTTGCGGCCGTAAACTTAACTTTGCAAACCACCACCGCCTATCATCTCAATCAGATAGCTCACTGAAAAACTGCGGAAAAGCTTGGAGGGAAATTGTGGTAGGACAAACTCATCGCTCTGAAAACTCGTCTGGACCAATTCTGAAAATTCGTTCAGAAAAATCGAACGAACCCCATAAAAATTAGGTCACCTACTCCTATTCAGCTAACCGAATTATTGAAATTTACCCGGTGATTATATCTGTGCAAGAAGCAGCAAAACTCGATTACGTGCCACCTTGTTGCTGCGATTTTTTGCAAGTACCTGCCCGTACTTAATTTTTCGAAGGAGCGTACGGTTTTTGAAATTATTCGAAAGTTTTGAAAAATGGATACATTACCTCAGCTCTCACATTCGTCTCCACCACACTATTCACTGCACATTTATTTCCAGAACCTACTACCCAGCCGGCACAATCAAGCCCATATCCCGTTTACAGCTTCACATAACTTCCTACAACACAGCGCACCACTTACCAACGCTAACCTAATCCTATAATACACAAACAACACGCATTTCATAGCTGGACCATCTATACCATATACCACACAATCCGACAACACCAGCAATGCCCATCGTCGCGAATTTTCAGAAATGATGGAAATTAGGTCATCAGATACATGAATCCGAATTTTCCGATTTTCGACGTCAAGTTTCTTAGTTCAAAGCCTGCCTGACCAAGTTTTAGAAGGGTGTCGGGAAAATTGTAAGCGTCGTTCATCTGCGTACAAGCGGAGGAATGTGATGGTCTAAGTAGTCTCATAAAAAGCACCGCTGTAATTTGTGATCACGCTGCATTATGTCAAGTATGTTACGTATTCAGAAAAATGGCCAAACACTATCCCTGTTCACTGTCGTTTAAAAAGGAGGTGGGGCCGCGATGACGAAGATGAAAGGTGTGGAGTGGGGCAGGGGGGTGGGGGAAGGGCGGGGAGGACGAGGATAAGCATCAACCATGCCAATCCCAATGTTCCTTCGAACCGCTGGAACAAGTTAACAGCAGCCCGCTCTTCGCTTCCTTACAAGTGAACCTCATCTTCGTATACCGCATTTGATCGCCCCTGCTGCTAAAGGCGCATAAGCACGACCAATCCACCCCTGCACACTTTTATTAGAAGCAGTCTTCGAAGAAAAATCCTTACAAGGTGGAGGGAAGGGGCTTCGATGTCGCATTTGTGGAGGAAGCATACGTTCAAAAACTATTACCGGCTTGCGGTGACTTGGGCGAAAGCTTTTTCTTGTACAGATGTATTGGAGATTCGCAGGTGTTTAATAGTTGTCATAATCATCGCCACTGCCTGCAAGCTATTTGCTTTTCGCAACTCATTCCCACTAGATCTCATCGCTCTCACTAACAAAGGATCATAATTTTGTTCTGGAATCTCTTCATGTTAGAACGACTAAAAACTTGTATCAACGCCAAAAATTATGACAAATCTTCCGAGCATCCTCCACTTGGATGGTGTTTCCTCATTGATGAAGTCTGCATCACACCCAGCGGGAGCACTATGCAACAACAGTGGTAGGTGGAAATACGAAACGTCGTTCTCAAATCTTTCGTATAGCGCATGGCATACACCTAGAATGCATACTTGACGAAGTGGTCATGCCAGAACCCTGCCTTATCCCCTCAAAAGCTGATTTCAGTCGACCTTTTGCGTCGCGTGCGATCGCTTATGACTGCTTAAGGTTAGCTGCTAACCTTTATTGTTGCACCATTTTACTTCTGCGCATATGTGTTCATCTGCTTCATTTCCATTATTACTGTGGCATTCTTAGCTTGCCATTCATGGTAAAGGGCAATTAAACGCGCAGTCACTATTTACTATTCAAATAAAGATGACTTCATTCATTTCACATGTTCCTAATCACATCTGCCGACACAAGGCCACTAATCACTTGCTGATAATACACATTTCGACCATTCGCAATGAGATGAATGTGTGGCAACAACCGTGGAGAAAATGTTTACGGAAGCTTCTGAGAAAAACTTGGTCGCCACACTGGCGATTCACCAAAATACACTGAACTGTCCGTTTGCATTCATCGCACAACGATTTGCCCTGTCGTTTTCGTTTTCTGTTTTCGTTGAGTAATGTGGATAAATATGTCACTGAAAATCCCAAATATTCAATATCTTAGTTCAATAAGAGCATGAAAATGGCAGTTTTTTCATCACAAGAACTAATACAGACACATTTATGGCGCCAACAGCATTCGTGTGATACATGTTTCGCAAGATAACTGGTAAGAACGCAGACGTCTCATTGTTGCTGGGACCCACTCAGAAATACCGTTGGGAATATTATTTGCGAATCCTCTAGCCACTTCAAATCCCGGAATTAAGTCAAAGAGTTTTTTGCACTTCAGTCTTCAGAGATAGAAATTTCAAAACGATGCTCGCAGTTGAGATCACATAGAGAATGCGCACTTGCCTTGAGTTGCTGCGGCAATGCAAATCCCAGTATGGCGACTGATGTGCTCAAGTTTGTTGATGCCCATCTCGCTGAATTCGTTTCATTCATGTCACATAATTTGGTGTTCGGCTGCAGAAGTGACGGCAACAGAGATGGATTCCGTCGAGCACAGAGGACAGCGATTTGAATGCATTACTTCGCGTCCACCAACGAAGCTCTTATGTAGATGTTACGTCGCAATGGGATAGATGCACTGAGGAGAAGCGATTTGGCTCTAAAAAAACAGCGCAATATCGTATCTGCGATAATAGCGAATTGAATTCTGTTGCGCTCACGATTAAGCAGCCGGATGAAGTCTCAATCGTACTCGTCGCACTGCTCTCAGCAATGCAGCTTTTATTCATTAGTCAATCTTCTGAGGACCATAAAATGTCTTAGAACGGATAACACGGCCACTGCAAACGCCGTATCGTCTTCACATGGAGGTTATGCATAGCTCCGTTCTGCCTCGCCGCTCACACTCCATACACAAAGCTTTGCTTTTCGCCGCACGCAGAAATCGCGACAGACCATGTGGGTATTTTAAACGCTGCCACGAAGATAAACTCAAATTGAACACTATGCTGATGTCAAGACCACGGACACGACTTTGGAAAAAAAGCTGTACGCGTACGATTCGTTGAATAGATGTCTCATGCTGGAAGTTCACGTGTCACACTTGACAGTTTTGCCGAAATCTGAAGCTGCCACTCAATTGACCAATCAGCTACATTGTCTAAAGCTGCCTGTATATCAATGGAGCGATGAGTTCCAGAGTGGTAAATTTGTTAGTAGCCATCAAAAACATGCACGTGCTGCACAACCCACTTGAGATGTCGTTTTTATAAACCAAAAACAATGCTGACGAAATGATGCCGCACTACCCAACTCTGCTCGGGACCGCACACCTTGCACACAATTCCCTGTCGATCATCACGCTACAACTCCCTGTGACTGTCCTCTGCTTCGAATCACTTCATCGTCGCTATTTCCACAAACTTTACAGGTGGAAAGGAGGGAGGAGGAGGTAGTGGATGCAGACATGCACCTCGAAGTGAACGAAAGAGTGGACGTTTGTATTTGCAGTCACATTGATAAAGTTTGTGCATCGGTATTGCGTGGCGTGTCACAGCAACGATACTGCGGTGTGCGTGACTCACCTCAGCAGTGCGTCACTTATTTGTGCCGCTACCGTCAGTGCGCGCATTCCACAATCGGCGTTATGCATTTGAATGGGCACGTGTTTCGGAGAGCTCGCCCAGATTCATCACCCCATGATATTCGGAGCTGTGAAAGCTGATCGCCCGTTCATATCGCACTCCGCCATAATATTTTTGTCCTTGACGTTGGTCTCCCACCCAAAGATCATCTACCAGCAGTGGCGGGTTTGGCTGCTTCTCTTTCGACCTAATGTTTCCGCGAACGCTTACCCAACTTCTACCTCGTTACTGTATGCAGGAATTGTTCCGAACTTTTTTTAAAACCTCTTTAGCCACTCTTCGAAGTGCTGGATTTCTCGTGCTTCCGATGTGTTAACGGACGGGTGAAGTTGCACCACTCAACTGTCCGCACAGTCAGTGGGCGTATTGCTGGCATCAAGACACGCGCACACGCATGCACGCACGCGCATAGGCAGGCACAGCTAACCTTGTATGCACACGGGTTGGTGCTTGTTCCGATGTTCGGCACTGTCGATGTTGACTGCTTTTTGAGATGCCTGTCATCGATGGTAACACCGCATGACACCACAGGTGAATTGCTGTGAATTCCATCACTGTCCGACAGTTGATGACCATCGCAACTTCCTGTTCCCATTGGAAATTCGTGAAGCGCAATTTAAATGAGATATTTTCTGTTGAACATGACGGATGCTGCAGGTGACATGTCTTCTTGTGAAACAATAAAGCATAACGAGAGGGATCAACCTAGATGATTTGTTTACTGTGTATGAAGATGGATTTTCAACACTGCTTAAGGTTAGCTGAAGCATTGTTGAGGTCAAAGGCTTGATACGTTCGAGGTGATTGGTGCTGTTTTCAAGAGGAAAGCAAGATCGCACCGTGTTTGAAAGTTATCACTTCTTTCCTAAGGTACTGTGTGTTTTTGCTTCTTTATCTGCTAAAATTATCGTGACAGTTCATTTATTTTTTGCTGTAACTTAAAGCAGCTGCTCTTCCATCAAAAGTAACCAGCATGGCGCAAGCTTAGTAGCACCAGCTGAGAAACACCACAGTTTTGCAAACAATTTGCACGCATACTGCATCTGAGGCGAATGAAAACAAATTTCATGCTTGACGCGATGCTCAAAGAAGTGCTAGTTTTCGCAACAAATATCTGGGAAAGATATTCTACTTCAGTGTACTTTTCCAGTATTATGGCTGTCGACCGCAATAACATCCTTGCCGCAGTCTTTGTCGCTTTATCACTTCCCGACGTATTTCGTTTAACTGTAGGGGTTAGCATGTTGCTTGTCTTCGCTAAAAGAGTCGGTGCCCCTTCGCTTATAAATAACTTTTATCCTTAATGAAAAGTATTTCTGTTGATTGATCCCACGAGCTTTCAATTTTCTATGCGGAGCGAAAGAAGGTGAAAGCTTGCGCAAAGAAATGTGCTTTTTTCTGACGTTGATAAGCGTGCAAGTACTGATAACGAGCGAATTTTACCATCATTTTTACACTGTTCCATACTTAGCAACGGCTGGTTGTGATAAGAAAATGCGGGTCTTTTGATCATCTAATTTGTATGTTAGAGGAAGGGTTGTGTTGAGCTCACAGCTAAAGTGGAAAGCATGTGCGAAATGTGCGGCAAACGAAGGGATTTCTTTGAATGGAACACTGGCTGCTGTAGCCATTCTTGTTGTAGCGACAACCTGCCGATGCACCATTTACAATGTTGAAAAGCACGCGCTGCATAGTATTTGTTGCTTTCATACCGTCGTACTTTCATGGTCTGAGGCCCTTCTGTTATATATTTGATTGCTTTAACTCGTTCAGTGAAGCTGTCCTGCACTTCTTCTTTATAATTCTATGTGATCATGTTGCCGGAACACTTTAAAGGTGGTTGAATCGTTATTCGTTCAGCAGCAGTTTTAAATTTTGAATCAGAAATTCTAGCAATGAGAGTGGTAGGTGGACGCATAGAGACGGAAATGCATGAGTTGAGAAGTTGCCTCACTAACGAACGCAAATGTTTCTTGAAATTTGAGCGATATTGGTGTGTACTCCTCGCGGAGGATAGCAGGCGTGTTTAAAGCACATAAAATTTTAGAATATCGCCTTTTATTTTCTTACTGGGGACTAAGATTGATTGGCGTTGTAGGGTGCCGTAACACTGCTGTAGCCCCTTGCTTAGAGGTCGCAGTAATTTTCAGTTGCAGTGTTATAGAGATGTTTGGTTTCATGGTCGCAAACCGCCTTCAATATTAAGCCAAGAGGGCTCGAAAAGTGGTCGGACGAGTGCGCTAGGATCATTGAAATATACAGCAGGGGAACAAGCTGAAGTGCATTTGGGTGTCCTTCGGCACCCCCGCTGTTCTCGGCCGAAGAATTTCCAAACAGTATGGCCTCCGCTGTTGCTATTTTTTGTTTCGCCTCTATTAGCTGGAAAAAGAGAGAATAAGGGTGAAATTCTTGGTATAACTGTGGATCTTTCTTCTTATCCTTCCCTCTCACTGCACAGAAAGCCTCTTGAAAATGTTGAATTGTTCAACTTGAAATTGCCATAGCAATATCTAGGTGGTATAGATGCAGAATTGTACCAAGTGCTGCAGGTGGTACAGCTGCGATGCTGAGCATTGCAAGGATAAATCTAGCGCGCTGGAGATCAGAAGAACCGAAAATGGCTTATTTGTAAGAAGAATGGTCAGTGCATGCCATGACGATCAGAGCAGTGTCACAATAAATCAGAGTGTTCGCAAGCACCTTGTCTATTTCGTCCTTACATTCGATATGTTTTGTGGCAGTTGATATTTGTCTTTCTTTTTTTTGCACACATGCGTGAAAACATATTGCTTTTTATGCAAATGCTCGCCGCGATTCGATTGCTCATTCTTGATTTCCGCTCGTTGGGTGAGGGTTATTCGCTGTGTTAACCCAAAAACAATGGTCTTACGGCGGAAGTGAAGTTTGGTAGAAACGTGACGGAATGTTTGTGGAGTGACAAATTGTTTCTTACAAACATATGATTTAGCCTATAATAGTCGACTTTTTGAATACCTTAAGTGAAGGGCATCATTAATACTTCATTCAAAGAATGAGAAGGAGCAGCGTAAACCATCACGTCGCCAACAAAAGCACCACGGCGCTTCTTTTGCAAGGTTCATTGTTCGTGGCACTCTTCACGTTTCTTTCGAAGTATTAGCCACTCACTTGTAGAAATTCTTCATGTGAGAGACCTAAGAACTAAGCGCTTTATCTTTTGCATGTCTTTGTCTTTTGTTATTTACTAAGCTGTTTTACTAGTTGGCAGAGCCACAATGTGGTTTATATTTCAGCAATCTTGTTCTGTCGGCAAACGTCGAATGCAACCCGGATGTGATTACCTTTCTCATTTTGACGGCTCATCTTTCCTTCCTTTGAGGGATACCGTTTGTGTAAAATAGAGTGCAAATTATTGCTGAATCAATTTTTGCTGAATGTCTGCATCCGAAGGTTCTCGCCAAGTAGCTGTAATGTCGACCCATGCACTCATGAGCGAAAAGCTAATGGATGCGTTAATCAGCTGCAAAGGGCAAATGTCACTCCAACAGATATTCCTAAAGATAGATGAGCGTATTGCAGCATACCATTGTGTTTTTTCGCAGGAAAAAAAGTGCTGCAATTAGCTGTGTTTTCGTTGTCCATTCCGAATGTCACGCCGAGTTTCAGTTAAGAGAAGCTGTCACCTATCCCACACCAGCTTCAGCTTTTCAATTTTAGCGTTGACTAGGCATCCTCAAATGGGTGGATGAGTGGAGTGCTTGCAACCTTAAAGATCGTGAGAATATCAGTGAGTGAAAGGGGACGCCAAAGCAGCCAGCGTGATATGCGTTTTTGTAATTTCGCTTCTTAGATGAGCTTACCATTTAATATTAGAACTTGAGTAACACATTAATATTTTGACCGAAGCAGCTGCAGCAAAAAACGTTTAGCAAAGATTCCTCTTTGCAAGCAAATTGCTTATATAATAAAGGGTAGCCAAACAGTCGTAAAATGCACGCAACTTTTTCTCCGTCTACGTTTCTGTAACTTGCTCATAAATTCTTGCAAATTGCTGTAGGCGATTATTTTGTAGCTGAGGTTATATGTGAGCCTTCTGATGAAATAACTGCAGCTTCCGGTAACGTTGGGACTAGCAAAATTTTGTTGCAACTGTTGAGAAGAGAGCTCTTTGAACATTTCGCCAGATTATATTCTTAAAACGTCGCAACTCACTTCGCGATTGACATCGACTAGTTGACAGTATTGTTTGCAATTGGATGTCCTTATATTTATATAAAAAAACAAGATCATAAGAAATCGCAGCTGACATCACCTGTGGAAATTGCAGCTGCTACTGCATCGTCCGATTTTTGGCGTGGCAAGAAATTGTGACGTCATTTATAAGTGATTCTACGTTCCATGCATTGCGGTTGCAGTTGAAACGGCAATAGTGGAGGAGCCTTTATAGCAGTAGAATTCGCATGCTTTCTATATGGCAACAAAACAAAACGCAGTGATGTGTAGTGGAGAAGAGCGCTATGGGTTATGTTCTTCGTTAATGGATGTTGCCTCAATCTGGTGACCGAATAAAAAATAATGCAGTGTCAGAAGAGTATGAATAAACTTACTTGTGACAGAAATTATCAACTTCGCACCTTTAAAGAAATCTCACTAGGTTACGAAATTATAGCATCCGTGAAAGCTAGACGTTTGATGCCATTTTAGATGTCCCCTTTTAATAATGGAAATCGTAACGCGGTGAACCGAAAAGAGCGTATGCAGTAAGTGGAATCGGACGGGCACTTCCGAGTTTGTAGCGTCAAGAAGTGCAACATTCCAAACGACATTCATTTTTGGAAGGGTCATTCTCTTGTCGCAGTTTCTTACCTCTCGCAAATTTTCTATCGTGAAGGCATCTAGTGTTCATTGCACTTATTCTTGTGCACAGTTGACTATGAGTGCGCATTATTTTCGACGCGAGTGTCACTGTGCGGGTGCAGCACTTCTCATGTGGTTCCGCTCACAGTTAACCGAATATTCGTGTACTCTCATCAGTGCCAGTCATGAACACTTCTTTTTATATACGTCGACCGGTGTCCTAAGGCTGTTCGTAGAGTTGTTTCGCTTGTGCCTAAGTCTGTATCCCTGCTGAGCAATAATTTTGACGTCTACATGAAATGTTTCATTCTCATATTCTCTGGCAATTTTTAAACTAGAAAATGCGGCTGGGAGGGGGCTCAAGCAACGGCGAATCCGCAGAAATTTTCTTCTATAAATCCGCTTGGACTTGATGAATGAGAGTAGGGAAAGCAGCGTAGCTGTGCCTGCGAGTAATCATTTCAAAAGCTTCAAGCCATGTTTCCTGGGACTAGATAGCAGATGTGATCTTGACAGGTGTTATTGATGTCCTCCTCCCCCTCCTCCCAAGCAGCAATAATTTATAAGTGGCACAACGAAATGTGCGTATTCTTTCTTGAGATACTATCATAGTTGTTTATCTGTCTTCTTTTAATGATGTGCTATATGGAAGAGTTGTCATGATGTGATAGTGGGAATGTGTTGATTACTTTGCAGCACTCTGTTCACGCAGTCGGGACGCAATTCAATGTAAACAGTTCTTTGACGGAATTTCCATTTAAGTTTCTAAACGAAGTAAGTCCCGCGTGCTAGTCGTATTCTTTATCGATCTCGAGTAAATGGCTTCACGGATTTACTCGTAAAGTTCATTGCAGGGAATGTAAAGTACTTTTTGGCATCACTTGTCAACACCTCACAAAAATAGTTGGATTGAAGGTGGTGAAGTAAACTGAAGATGTGGACTGCAACGGGGGCAGAAGTATTCGGGAACATGCGGAGGGTGGTAGGATGCCTGGCCGGCCTTAACTTTTGTTTCATGAAGTGCTGAACTGCATCTCCTCAACGCCTAACGTATTTGATAACTACTCTCGTAAAAGTTGCATTCAGGCATTGCTTTCGTTACAGTTATCTTATACAGCACCGCGTAATATTTTATTTGACGACAACCTAACTATCCTTCAGTTTCCAACTGATTTCATGTTTGAGTCATCTGAAAAGAAGGAATGCAATTCTTATCAGATGAGGAGCGCAACTCAACCAAAAAGACTGACTGAGCGAGCAGGAAACAACGCTTTTTGGCAGGCAAACTGAAAAGTTCCATCAGCGTGGTCAAAAGTGCTTTGTGGTGGACGGTTACTGTATTGAAGCAAAAGTGCTCGTTACTTGTCAGCTTATCGTCAAGTGCATAAGGCTGGAAACCTTTGCAGCGCGTTTCCTATAGAAGTGTAAAAGTGGGGCAACGCAGTTCTTTTAGATAACGTTTCTTTTGAAGTAACAAAAGCTGCACATTACGCATGCAAGCTTTCTTTTGGTATTCATTCTTCCTGCTGTGCGCTCATAAGAGACCGAGTCTACGATGTTTGGAATCCTTTATGAAAATGGGCGGGGATAATTGTATAGTATTGATATACATTGGCAAGGGCTATTCAGGATAGCATTCACAGGAAATAGCTATTAAATGCTAAACTAGAAGCATAAATGTTACGATTAGGGTGAGGGCGACGTTAATTGGGTGGCGATTGAAGTGCGCAATCATCATTTTGAGAACGCAACGTTGAAAGTCGACAATAACATTTGAGGCATGCGCTTACCTGCCGAACAGAAGTCGTCTCAGATGGCATCCCACTCAGCATCGCTCCCACTGTTCGTTCCCTTGTCCATAAATACCTCTTGCATCTGAAAGCAGTAAATATCTCTTGATGACCGTTTTATGCGCCTTCATGGAATCACATTTGTTTACCCTATTTTGGCAAGTTTGCGCTGTGTATGTGTATTTTTTGTCTGTCCAGCAGTATCGACTCGGGGACCACAAACCCAGAGTCATGAAATTTGTTGACGTAACGTGCATCGGAAGAGATCGCCGTGCGTAGAAACTGACTCCTCCTCATCAAAGTTGCAGATATACGCCAAAAAATTTACATACCTAGACGGGTCGGGTTTTGATTGTATGTCACTTGGAAATTTTCAGCGGAAAATTTGCATCATTCGTGGAAGTGGCTAAAATTCGACAATGATATTTGGCATATTTATTCATTTGTTGATGATCGATGAAAGTGATTAGCAGGCGACAGAATGCAGAAACGACTTATTTTGCAATTCGCCCTTATACCTCCACTGCTTCATATTATACGCTTCATTGAAGAGATAACCGTACAAGCGTTCTGCGGACTCGTTTGTCTGTCTAAGTAAATGGGTGGGCATGTTGTAGTTCGACACTCTTATTTCAGGATCATCTGGAGTAACAATCCGGAAATTTCCGCAGTTCAAAATATCTTCAGAAAAGTTATTCGCGGTTATTTCGTCTTTGAAAAAATTCTGCAATGGGGTGGTTTACATTAAATGCCTCAGCACTAGATGTCCTCAATGCGCTATTTCCTGACAGCGGATGTTTTACGATGAGGGCAAACTTTTCATGTATAGCGCATGCCGCGGTGGCGGAGAGAAAAAATTTTTGCGCTTTACTGATTCCTTGATAACTTATAAACATATTATTCTTCAAATGACAAGGGGTATGCATTCGAAGATTGCTGATTTGAATTTCACTCGCGATCTGAGGTGCTTTAAGTTAGAACCACAAAATGTGATCGGAGGCATACTGAGGAACGAAACTCATGCAGGCGTGGGCGTTCTTTCGGGGAGGTGTGAAAAGTGGTGACCGGCTCAATTTGCAAATGTGGCCTGGCTTACGATCGAGTTTGAATTTCGCGCACTTTTTATCGCAGTTCGGAAGCTTTACGTTGATCTTATTCGTCTTATTTGGAATGAAACTTGATCTTTTTGAAGGCGTTTTTTGCCTCCTTCCTCTAGCCAAGTTTTTGAGAGCATGTAAGCAGGAAGCATGGCTGTGATATTTTTTAACGCGAAATGCTGTAAGCTTTCAACTCGTAACATCACATCACCTCTCCGCTTAAATTTTAGAAATTTGGACTTAAGGACTTTGACCATTGACCATCAGAAATTAGCCATATGCTCGTCCATTGCCAAATGTGTGGATGTTTGTTGCCGTATTGGGCATTCAAGTAATCCTTCGCTGTAGTGACAGTTTGTTGTCTGGCTTCTGTGGCACTTCAGAAATCCGCACAACTGGGCTTGCGATCTTCAAAATTCACGTCTTCGATGGGTGCTCTTCTTTTTTACCTTCTTTGTTTCTTCTTGGGAACTGCTAACATTCAGAAAATCGAATAAGTACTGCTCTTCCATTCAGCGAGGTGTTCTCCAAAACGACGCTGCAGATTTTGTCAGTGAACAAGGTATCAGGTAGAATCGACTATACTTCACTGGCACAGCACTAATGTTCGACGCAGTTCAAAATGGATTTCGCCGGCCTTTGTGACAAAGTTTCTAGATATCCAGAGCAACTTGGCCTAGGTGATATTTAAGGTAACGTTGGAACTGTATGCCTAAATGTTCAAATTTAAGTGTCAACAAATCACTTTGCCAAGGATTGTGATGCGCGGCAAGGGCTTAAATCTGCCCGAATGCATGCTGTCCTACGTAATTTGGCACTCTTATTTAGGTGTTCAATGTCTTCCACCGGCAGTCGTTTATTTGCAGCCGTACTGAGCGATCACCTGGCTGATAACGGTCAGCAAGTGGAAGCAAAGGCTGATAGGTGCTGTGCGCTAACAGCGTTCAGTCGTTTGCGAACGTAGGCCGAATGGGATGCGTCTTCATGAACGGCTCCCCGCGTTGGTGTGACGTAAGCGTCGGCAGCAACAACGAAAGGCACAGTTGACATGCGCGAGTGCGGACCTGCTGCCACTTCGAGATGTGGCGGGCATCGTTTCGCTTCGTGTGGAAACCGTGATTTTAGTCTTGTGGCTTAAATTCATGCTTCACGTCGATAATTGATTCCAGCAGGCTGCCATTCTTTGTGATGTCCACGTG
>JAARMF010003258.1:0-21203 GCA_022844705.1 Toxascaris leonina
TTTGCTGCAAAGCTGCAGCCTTAAACCGAAATCGAGCCGCAACCATCGACTGCCATGCCGAGTTGTGGCTAGTGGGACGAAATAGACTTGTCAACATTATTAAATATCAGGTGTTTCCGAGTAGGTCGACATGAGGATGCGGACGCCGCATACCATACCAGCCAACCCTTACTTCAACTGTCCGACATCGGCAAACAAGCGACGACAGACGTCTACAACGCATTATTTACTTTAGCTTTTGGTCGAAACTAGCAAACATGTAACAACGCACTCACCTTTGCAACGTCTTGTTTACGCTCGCATACGACACGTCGACATTTATCTCGAAAAGTATTTGAAAAACAAACTAACTTCGATACTGAAGACAAGTGTAATTCACGAGGAATAACATTCTTGTTGTTGCACTGCATATTTGTGCAGAATAATTCCAGGTTAGAGGACAAGGGGGGACAAAGAGGAGACTTCACTGTGCATTTATTCATTTATGCGCAAATGTGGAAAAGGGGGATTTAAGAGCTGTGAGGAAGCCGAAGTTGTCAGCAAAGCAGAAAATCGGTATGTATTACGAGCAATGAGTTTGTAAAGATGGCCTTACAAAAAGGGAAACAGCAGTTGTAATTTTGAGCTGCAAGCTTTTATGCAATTCAGCATCTAATCTCAGGGAATATGCGAAGCGTCGAAAAGATGTTCGCATGGGTGACTCTTGCAATGAATTAACTTTCATATACGTAAAACATATCTTCAAAGGTGCTGTAAATGATTAGAAAATCGGAAGCCACGAGGCTCAGAAAAAAGCTACTCTTTGTACTGGAGCGTGATAAGATTTGCGCTTTTTACATAGATCAGCCTCTCAAAAAAGTATTCCAAACAGACGAAGAAGTCAGCCAGAGTAGCTGTTTTCACCGCTCCCTTCATACATCGCCATATCCGCTTTTGCACTAAGCTCATATGAGCAGGCATTTTCATAAATTGACAACAAATCAAGACAACATGCGTAGTATTTATTGTCTTAATGACTTAACTGGGCCGACCACCCATTCGAATGCTTGAAATTAGTCAGGTGTGCGTCGAGAGTGAATCTCTTCAATTCGTCATTTATATACTAGAATGTATAATAAGGTGTTAGGAACTAGTCAAAATCCGGCAGAAGTCTAGCAGCCTTTTCATCAGACATAATGAATTCGGCGGCTGGAATCGGAAAAATCAATGAAAATGGCAAGAGTCATTCTCTCATTATTCAGAAATGATATGTTTTTAAACATGCTCAACAAAAAGGGAAGCGGCCTAACTGCGAAGACTGCAACCGGTCAGTAAAAACCTGCAGACTGTATTTCCAAAGCATTTTAATATAAATTCTAATATGTGAACGAAGACTTGAAGAGATTCGTTCTATGACTGATTACGCAACATATTTGCATACGCAACTTTCAAAACATGCATAAATCATCCTGCAAGATGTTCAATCCAAAAAATATCAGGTTCAAGTGGCCGGTTTATGAGGCTCACTTACATCCAGCAAATGCCCTCATAAAATGTCCTCGATTAGTGAATAGCTAATAATAAAAAGACATAGATGTATGCATATAGGCATGGCAATGTTCTCACGCGCTGTTCAGGTGTGCTTCAATTCGTCGAAAAGTATGAGGCAATTATTTTCGAAGGGGAGAAGCACTCTCAAGAGCAACCATTGTTGTGTATCGATTTTGGGTACTTGCCGTAACGATTTGTTGGAATCATGAAAGCGCTGCAAAAAAAGAACAGCAGCAATTAGATGGAGTGAAATGCTCTAGGACTGCGAGGATCTTGAATATACACATCGGCAATTCGATGCCGACAGAAATGAACTATTTCAAGATTTATGGACAGCAGCTTCTTAAAACACACATAAAAATTTTAGCTAATTTCGTGGAAATGAGCTACGTAATGGAAAGCGAAGAAGCATGCCGAAGAAATCAGCATGTTACGCGCTTTTCAAGCTTTCCTTTTTGATGAGACCAATTTTATGAATTGGCTACAAGCAGTTGCGATAGAAAGAGGCTTTAATAATAATGAAAAATATTGAAAGTATGAGTGAAAAAGATGGAAATAAAAAGGAAATAAGAACAAAAATAGAGATAAAATAAAAGCAAAAGTTGAAATTAAAATAATAATAAGAAAAATGACAATTGCAACAAAAATAATGAATAGTAATGATGACAGTAAACATAACAACAACAAAAGCATAACAGAGGCAACAAAAGTTAATGAAGTACGAGCAATGATGCGGTCTTATTTTGACGAGTCCGCGTTACAAATGCGAATTTGTAAAAGCGCCGAAGAGATCAGCGACTATACTCGAGAAGCTGGCACGCTATCATTCGTTGCAGTTCATTTCAGCATATCCATTCATTTGTATGAATATTCGGAAATAATGCATTGCTTTAATAGGCAATCGACTTATTCCTCCTTCAGCACAGAAACGAAAATAGAGAAATGTTTCATACCTTATTAGAAGTGAAAATACAGTTTCATCATTAAAAGTTAGTTCTTTTTCTATAGTCTAGGCCTAAGTGGACCGATCCAACGGATCTTCTTTCCCTTTCCCCAACCTTAGGCTTAAATTGAACAAATGAAGTGAGACAAACGACGATGGCCAGCAGATGAGTGCAGTTAATATATTACGATTAATATATTACTGCTGGCCAAAGAGCGGAGAAAGAAAGTGGAATGAAATGTTAGTGGCCCTTACTCCCCCTTATAAAATGTTAGGCAATACACCGGGGCAGTTGTTTTGCCTCTTGCCATTGGGAAAGAGAAATTCCCTAAAGTTCTACCTTCCAAAACAAGGAAAGATTGTGAAGGCATATTTTTTCTTCTTCGAGAAAATCCTACTGAACTAGAAGGGAGGGAGGGAGACAAAGCAGAAAACGGAACTACATGCCAGCATATAAAAACTGCAAAAATCTTGCAAAAATTGCGACTTCAGCAAAGTGCTCCTTGTTAACAGAAAGTACGCAAACCAAATTGTAACAGGGATCGCTATTAGGGAGGACAGCAAGAACTTTCACTGCAGGAAAGCTCCAGGAGAGAAACGTTGATAAGGAGTGTATAGTGTGAAGAAGAAGGAACGCATCGCATCGACTTTAAATCACATACTCCGTTCCTCTACTGCTGAAAAATAATCAGCGTTTAGCTTTTGTCAAGAGATGGTAAAATTCAAACAGTGGAAAAGTAGGAATATTCGTAATAAGAAGTAGAATGAAAGTACAGAGGAGGAAGAAGTCTGAGGATTCAAAAGAAGAAGAAATAGGGGGATTTAGAAGAGGAAGCAGGAAAATTTAAAAAGCCGTATGGCAGCTCAATCTCCTCACTACTGCGACATGAAGCGATTCAAACGAAATGTCGATCTCGATAAATGAGAATTATTTCATACAACGTTCACTCTCCTAGTTGGGATGTAACGATGTAAAATCGTAAACAAAAGGTACAACAAAAACTAATTTTATGAGTGAAACATTCATCAACACGAACTAAATTACACTGCAATGATCGTTTAATAAGCGAAAAGACAACTGAGTCGTGAAAAGATGACGCATAGCTGTGTAGAACAGGAGTGCGTAATGAGTTAGATGAACATCAATGTACGTCAACGCTGCAAATCTTGCAGCTGATGAAGCGTATTGGGGCAAATATAAAAGTATGACGCGAGAGAACGGATCGTTAAGGAGAGCAATTTTTTTTGTCGATTTCCTCCGAAAGGACTGATTGCTACCGACATCAGAAAAAGGAGGCAAACGGCGACAGAGAGCAGAGAACAGCCCCGGTGATATCTCTACCACTTGAGACAGCCATTCTCTTGGATTGATGGTGGGACAGCTGCGATGAATGGACAAATTTCTACAATATCGTATCTGAAGTGCACACCCTCGATGCCAGTTTTCAACTCCGCGAAAGTGAGATTCATGCAGCTGTAGAACTTCAAGAGACTCATCTATACGAAATCCATTGACGATTCGAAAACTTGGTGTTTGCATTTGCAAAAAATTCGACGACATACAACTGTGTGACCCAGTCTTCAGAGGTGCGATCCAAAAATGGAAAAAGAGATGATCTGACAGATGTGACAGCAATAAATATAGAAATAATGCATCGTATAGAACAAAATCACAACGAACTGAATGCAAAACAAGGGATAATGAAGCATTCAGCAACGCCGTTTACTCCTGTCTTCTCATGTTTAAAAACACAAAATTATTCTAGTTGGTGGTTAAAGGCGCTTTATTGCAAGCCATAACAACAATATCTTCTAGCCAAGAACACAGCTTATCCTAATGGCTAATTGGTTAAATGAAAAAGACATTGTGGAGCGGTTCCATCAATTTTAAGCCGCTATTTCCGTTCTCAACTACTGCCACTAACATGAAAAAATCCTGGCATTTAATATCTGCGAAATCATCGACAATTTTTTTCTCGAGGTTGTACAAGATTCGATTCAATTCATCAAATCTCCAAAGATCCATAATTAAAAGGTTCTTTGTCCATTAAAACAGAGAATTCCAGCTTGAACCAATCAATAACCGTCGAGCAAGGTTTTTTTAGATGACTTCGAGAGAATTCATCTCTTGTAGGCAGAACGGACTGCAAATAACTGAACTGTAATCTAACAGAAGTAATATTATTTTTATGCAAATCACATACGGTATAAGGTGCAATGTTGCACTTGTCTTCTCGGTGCCTAAAGGTGGGCCAATCCGCTATATATCTCAATCTGAGGGGATTTGTCTAAACATTTGCATACTAACATCTGTTCTCGAACAGCAGCAAAATATATATGGAGAGAGAGGAATGCTTGCAGGTGGATGTTCGCTTCGTCATCTGTTACTATGGGCAACATAACTACGACCGCCACTTAAACACTTTGTATTTATGTGCATTGTTTCTGCTATTCATTTACGCTTCTGAAACCTGACACTATTCTCGTTAAACTAGGGCGATCTCCTTTCCACATCCCCCACCCCATCGGGTTTTTGGTAATTTTGCAGAGTAAGTCATCAAATTTTAATTATAGGAGAAGAATGCCAACCTTTTGCAATTCATCGCAACTGAAACTCTCACCCAGCAAATAGTTCGCTGAGAAAACTATCTAAATCTAGTTATTGGTCGAGATGGTTGTATAACTGTCAACAAGAAGCGATGAACACAAACTTTTAAATAAACTCTGCTGGACATTCAATTCATGCGTTCACGCTGTTATTCGCTCTGTTGGTCGCAATACTAGTCACTATTTCAATATTCCTCATTTTCAGTCGGCCCTCAGTATAGATTGTGATAAATGTTAACCCTTCATGGCAGATCGTCTGTGAGTAGATGTCTACTATTCACGATCTAGGTGACACATACGAACTCCCACGCAGATTCACATACATATGATGTGTTTGCATTTGGACATCACGATGCACAGAGAGTTCAATCAGGTTTTCTGAAAAACTTGAACGGCATGGAAAGTGACACATCATCGCTATGCGGAGTGGTAACTGACTCACGTTCATACATAATATGCAGTTTTGCAAAAAGCAACATGTTCTGCTGCGTGTGCCGGAAGAAAACCCACACTACGAAGAGGAAACAACAGTAATTAGTCAAAATCACGAGGATGACAGGAAGTCTATTAGGAAGGATGGTGATGCGAGAAGGACGAAATGGGTAACTTTGAACAGACGGACCAATAACGATATCGACAGAAGCAAAATAGCTCGCAATAGCAGGCTGCTTGAAAGTAGCCAGATGACTTGCAGAAGTCAATGCACTGATGAGGATAATATAGAAGTTCGAGGAACCGTAGATAGCAGCGGAACGCCTTTGTGGCAATTTCGGCGTGAGTTTGGTGATCGGCGGCAGTATTCGCTGAAATTCTTTTTGTTGTGCCTCCGCGTTGAGGAAGGCGTCTTTTTTGAGGGGATAAGATAAAAGGAAGCATATCTCATAGGACAAATGTCCTTCATGAAGGAATCTCGGAACACTAAATTAATCCGTGTTGCCTTTTTCACGCATCATAAGAAACCAAGCTGCAAAAGGTACAGTAGAGATATTACTTGGCACAGCATTGTGTCAACCGAGGAATCGTAAATACAATATACATACAGTGAAATGTGTTTTAGGAAAAATGATGTGAGCACTTTTCCGTTTTTGCAGATAAAATTGCATTACCATAAGGACATAGTGACTAGATGGCAACTAGAAGAGCCGCGAACTAGTGAAACATTGAGGAGCTGGTGACATGGCATGGGATCAGGGTAGATCGTTGTCAAATACCGAACTGAACTGTCATGATGCTTCATACATGCCTGAATATAACGGAAGGCATAATGGTTAAAACAGCGTTCAATTGATAACATGCAGAAGTTAGTTTACTCATGCTTGCAGTGTACAGATCCGACAAACAGTGCTCCAAACAGAAGACCACTAGTAGACCACGACAGAAATATTGCATATTAATAAGATCTTTTACAGGCCTCGGCAAATCGAGCTGAGAAGAAGTACGTACGATGGCTTCCGAGAGAACGGCTGGAGTCCCGAAGATGAACGGGGTGCCGAAATATTGGAGAGAGGCATAGACATCTCAAACAATCCTCGACTGCCTTCTGTCGGAAAGGGATCATTTGATATGCCGATTCATAAAATATTCTGGAAACGATTCTCTGTGGAGATTCAAATAAGATCTGGTCACTTACAACTTTTATTTTTCTCATAAAAAAAGCATACAATCTCAACCAAATTAGCAATTGGGCAACTTAGAATGGACGATAAAGGAAGAATCGAATATGAAACTGCAAGCAGACATGAGACTGAGCAAAGCTAGATGATGCTGGTGACCAGAGATGGGATCGAATTCGAGTTTGACTGCGACGATAAGCCGAACCGGGTTTGGTCTCTAGGGTAATGTGTCAAACCTTGGTTAGGATTTTTTTAGGCGACCGGTCTCCGCTATTCATCACCGAAACCGAAACCAGATTCAGTCTCAACTAAGGAACAATACAGTCTGAAGGTGTTTGAGGAATCTGAAGCGCATTTCGGATCCGACAAAGATTTTCTAACCGAGCGAATTTTCCCTTACGGCTGTCAATGAAAACGCAAGCTTTCTCAAATGAAAAAGCAACAAATAAGAGACTCTACTGAACGTTTGAAACGCGACGTCATGCATAGTTTGCAACATTCACAACATAGTCATTTGCAAATTGTTACAGTTTATACCCACAAAAGGCAAATGTCCAACTATGCGAGAAACACATTGTCAAAACATTTGCCAACCCGCACCACCAGTGAAGTCAGAAATGAAACACGCCGTTTTCAAAGTTCGGCACTCAAATCTGTCAGGTGGAATCGTGACGGCTACAAAAATTCAGATCGTGTTCGAATCCAGGTTTGTTGCATTTCTTGGTTTAAATTTTGCTATGAAAATTGAAGTTTGCTATGACGAATAAAGTTGGATTTTTGTTGGTATGGTATTCGGATTCCTTTGCCACGAATCGAAATTTTCCGAGTATGTATCTGAATTTCCGTAACTAATACTATCCAATTCATGAACTCTTGATTCTTTTCCCAAAACAGTGAATAGATAAAGCTTGGGAATAAAAATCCTTCTTGGTTCTCTTATCGACTGAAGCAATGGCAACATTTCTGCAGCAGGCAAATTACGGCACCTCGACGGAATCATTAGTTCTCCCTAATGAATAGAACTCGGATTCACCCAGAAATTCAAAAGGCAAATTCGGCATAAGGACATATTCGAATTTCAGCACCGATCATGAGATTCTAAAATTAGAACCATTTCAGATTTTCGCAGCCTGAAAATTTGGACTCGTCTCAATTTTAGCAGCCTGAATTCGAGAGTATATTTGAAACGATAGTCGACTTAAATCGTCGGAATTCTACCCAGCAAGAACCACCGAGTCTCTATTATGAAATCTTCGCTTGAATGAACAGAAATATGCAGTCCCTGCACCCAGACCAGTAATTAGAGAAGGAAGAGACAGAGAAAAAAGCAGAATAAACTTCCGAGCAGAAATGTTGAAAAATGGTGAAGCTGGATCGATAAACAAACAAGGAACAATCAAAGGACAAATATGCTGAAGTTGCAGACGTTATGAAGATGATTTTGGCATGGCGAGGAAGCGACAGGCTTATGATGTCCTTAATGAGCATGGTGTAAACAGTCACCGTGTTATAGGTAGCAAAAGTAACAAATTTGCTTGAGAGATAATGATAAATCCCATGAAATACTCATTTGAGAAATGCTTCCTCAAGAATCCTTCGTCGTTATCAATATGGCGACAACGTGAAAGGTTGAATGTGCATCTGATTTTATACAACGCATAAATCCAGTGTAATTTTCACATAATGAATTACGAATGGCCTTTATTCCTTCCCATTCCCCGTCCCATCCCTCATCGTACCCCACCCCTCACTTCGTCATTGCCTAAATTCACTCAATTTACCTCAGCCTTTACCCGCATCCTTGCCCATCGTGGGGAAAAATTGATGTCGGAATATGCTGGAAGTTTATTCGTCGCTCAGTGTGCATTCTTTACAGTAAGTTATTCAAGCATTCTCCAACTTAACACAGAGATGCCCTGATGCACTCGAGGCATCTTCATATAATGCAATAATAAATACAGTGCATGTACAGGGTTTTCCCCCTTAATCGAGTCATATGACAATTTCATTCGCAAAAAGTTCGCGAAGTTGCTCGTGCTCAAATACCTCACTCGCGCTACCTGAAATTGTCTGAAAAATTTGAATAAATCCTATAAAAATAAAAAAATTGGAACTTACGGGGCGAACTCTTTTTTGCAAAAAATGTCCTCGCCTTCTGGCATTCTAGATGTGGAAAAACCCAATCTTTTGACATGCTGGTGCTGGAAAAATTCCTCCTTTTAGCATTCTATAATCGGAAAACATCCGGCTTTCAACAACCTTGAATCGTACTAAGTTTTGCGTTACTTAAAAGTTCAAATAACGTTTCGCTCCATTAAGAGGAATCCCTCTCATTCTCGTAATTGACGAACCTACAAATAGGAAATCGTCGTTTAAAGAGACTTTATCGAGGCAGAATATGCGGATTGCGGTCAATTGAAGTATTATATGCTGCTAAGATATTTTAATGACCGATTAATGACTGTATGCATACCACATTCAAGAACTGCGCGACATATCACCTCACGCATATTCTTTATTCTTTCATCGAAATACTTCGAATGCGATGGATATTGTGTTCTCTCGCATAAATAATCAAGCAGGTAGTGCAACCATAAAACATTGCTTCGAGGTGTGAATTTACGCCAATCATTGCTGTAAGTAACGTCATTTGCTAAAGTCAATCAATCCACATTTCTCTCCCAGATAATGCGGTCCTCTTTTATTGATTGCACTTCGTTGGATTATATAATTTGGCACAATGGTTCAAGTATTCGGGTTGGATGGTGCGGTTGAATCTGCGAACAGGAAGAAGGACAGCACGAAGATACAAGAAGAGGACGAGAGATGGGAGCAGTATTATTGGCATGAATAAGAAACGAGCTCTTCATGCTCTGATCAGCGTCTGCTAACGCAGAGAGTTGTCGAAGTAATCGAATCATCAGGTCTCTACTGTAGAGTCGAAGAAGTGTACAAAGAAGGACGGATAGCATCATTACGCACCGCAGGTAAACCACTTCTTTATGATGCATTCGCAAGGCTTTTAAAAGAAACCCCTTCTCTCTTTCCAACTGTTCTCTCCACGCAGATCTGTCGTCATCAACCTTACTGTATACATGAGGTACCGATACTTACGCTTCTTCACGGTGGACGTGTTTACAATATAATTCAGCATAAGGTTTTTCCAGATGGAAAAAAAATGCAAGCGATGATTTCAGTAAAACTGGATTAACGAAGCAGAAAGTTTGGGTATGAAACTATGCAAATCAATGTAAAAGTACTTGAGATTGGTCTTTCTGCAGATTTTAGACGGGAACTTACTCACTGCATATTGCCTCTCGACTTTCTTAAGGTCATCTTTTCAGTTACTGAGTGCAGTCGCAACCGACGAACTCATTGTGCATTATTTAAGCAAAGGCAGTAAACAATCTGCGATAATAAACGAACCAATTTTCTCGCCTCATCATTCGATATATATCAAATTGATAATCACCTCTGCCACAATACAGATTCTGTTCCATGGAGAGATCTGTACGTATCACCGCTATACCTGGAAATGCACAGTTCTCTTCACAAGTCATTTGCAGAAATATATGATTCAGCTATTATAACTCATTTATTAGCTCCCTATCTATAAACTGCCCGAACATTAGGGCGTTTCGAAAAGTTGTGCACCTATAACCACAACGATTTTTGAGTCGGTAAATATGGCAGTTCATGCAGGGAACTACGGTGTTTATGGGGGAAGTTTATGAGGGAAATTCCATTCGTTCTTTAGTACCCCACTTTGATTCCATGCTTTATTTTACTCAAAATATTGATTTGAGAAACGCTTTGCTGGGACCTTCAATTTAGAGAACTCATAGGCGGAAATGTGAAAATGTCCTCTCAAGACGCCTATATGAAACTTGAATTAAACAATACTCGAATGGAAACCTTTACTAATTCTCGATAATGAAAAATCGATTATCGATACTTTCACTCCACGAGAACGGACCCTCATCTTTTGACCACGAAATATGAACCTGTTTAAACTGCAGCTGATAGCAATGATATGTGGCATTTTCTAACATAGTGTTCAATTAAGTTAATGCAGGAAGTTGTACTCAGAGCGAGAAAGAGGCACAGGCATTGACGAAATTTGCTTAAAGAATTGCTCCGGCTAACAGAGGGGAATTTTCATACGAGGCTAGTCGAATTTAGCAAAATCTGTCAAAAGCGACAATTTCTGGCAATAACTGTTATCGGTGAATTTTCAAACTGTCGGTATCCCGAGAGAAAACTGACTCTCCTCAGTCAAAACGCTATTAATCTTTGCCAAATGGGACAAAAAAAGACCGTTCTGAAATCGGCAAGATTCTGCTTCCTTCATCTCTGTTTATTCCTGCTCTAACTAGGGCCACCGCAGATGAGCTGGTTGGCCATGACAACAGCGCACAGCTCCATGATTGCGTCAAAAGGAAGGGGCGCGGTGACGGAAATGATCGGCCGGAACGTCCTGGCCACTGTCACACTGCAATGGTCCATTTGTGGGTGCAGCAGCTCAGAGATTCCAACTTTGCTCTGTGCCGTTGCCATCGCTAACTCTGGGTGCCTGAGCAGTGTGTGATGGTGTGCGGAGATCAGGCAGACTACGTGGTGGACGAGGAGAACAAGCGGTATATGGCTCCAACTTTCCAGTTCAGACAACTCGCTTCAGCTCATTGAATTCATTGTAGGTGTACAACAATTGAGCAGCACGAAGATATGCCTGCGTTAATGCAGCGAAATCTTTATCAATTGGGACTGGAGCAACGCAGCGTTTGGATTTGTTTGCTGGCTGTCAATTAAAAGAACTTCATTACTCAATTGGAAGACGGGTTGGAACGGTCTGTATAAGGATGTTGCCGACGTGCAGATCACGATGTTCGAAGAAGAGCATCCGCTCGGCGATCGCCAGTGAGAGCGTCGTTTGTACAAACACGGAAATAGCCTGCGAGAAACGCTTGAACTGCAATTTTAACCACAAATTTTGCGATATTTTTGAACGTTTTCGACTTTTGTAATACGTTGACAATCGAAAACCAAATTAATATTTACTATGCGACTAGTAAACAAAAGAAAACATTTGCAAAGAGGACTAGCATAAAAGGCGCTCTTTGCAAACTCACTCAATAAGTTCTAGTAATTGCCTCGGCATCTAAAATACGACAAAGAAATCGCTTTGCAATAACTGCACTCTCATGAGGTTTCTTAACTTTGTTCTATCCTGCTAGTAAATACAAATCCTGGAGAAGTGCTGCAAAACAGAGCAAAATGCCCGGCTGGTTGCAAACAGACTAATATGCAATGTGCAATATTAAGTATCAACGAAGAGGATCAGCTGGAACGAAAGATGGTCGTAGGCATGGTCCCATGTAAAGGAATCGTAGATCATACTGTTCCACATCACATGTGTAGGCTGTACCAGTCATATTTCATCAATGTGACTTCTACACTTCGAGAATTGAAATCTTCGGACAGACACATAGAGACCACCGTACAAACAAACACACGTACACGGCGATTAAGGGGACCTATTTCCGAAGAAAGCGGATGACATTGCCCATCATTGTGTGCGTTATTTTTTGAGCTTAAACCACAAGTCACTAGCAAATGAGCCTGCGTCATAATTCATTCATTGTCAGAACTTTCACATAGGTACATGCAGTGAATCTATAATCGACAGCACTCGCACAGACAACGAGTCAAAATCGCAGCACGAAAGGCAGCGATGTGCAAGACATCGTTCAAAAGAGCCAAGATCTCTAAACATATGTTCCCGGAATGTGCTTAGGCATATTCAAACTTTTCAGATTAATGAAACACGCATTCCACACATCCTTTATTTGAACCAGCACCTGCTAAAAGCATGTCCCGGTGTGTTGGACATAATATCATATAACCTCAAACAAAATCCCAAAGGCTTTGCCCTAACAGAAGAGATGAGAACTTGTTGCTTATGGAGGACATTGATCAGGCACCTATTAAAACGTGCATGAAATGCTAAAAATATTAGTTCCGAAGCAGGAATTTCCTAAGAATATACTGATAAGAAACCATAATCCAGTTGTACCTTGAACTTCTCGAGATTGATACCACCATATGAAGTTTCGAAAATAATAAAATATTGCTGAGCGGTGAATGATTCCGGCGAATCGTTGTAGTAGGATCGCTTTGTAGCGAATTCTTTCCATGCCAATATTAAAAGCTTGGGACATTTCCCTTCAGTTATTGAATATTAGAGACGCTCATAATATCACAGCATTAGAATATTTGCCGCTCATTGTAGTTTTTCAAATTAAATTTCTTTTGATAGCTTAGGTCACATGAAATTGACTACACTTTGCTCATGACTACACTGATAGCGTTGTTGTTGAAGGTGATTGTGATTTTGCTGCATTTCAGTGAATCAATAATGTCGCTTTTCAAAAAAGACGAAGTTCGTTCGGTTAGTGAACGGAATTCGTTCTGCTAGTCAACGAAATCTTATTACGGCTTTTTACTGCCTTCATATATACAATGCACGATTGTGCAGTTATTCTTTTTTAGTTGAAGCGGTAGGATTTGCTGCGAAATCACCACCGATTATGAGCCAGTAACGAGAAATGAATTATGCAAGGCAGCAACAAAATTTCGTCACTGCGGAAATGAGCAAATTCCGTCTTCAAAGAATCAGTGACCGCCAGTTATCAAACTCATCCGTGGCGCCTTCATTCAGAATTAGATAGAATTGGTTGCGTTTTCCGACAGAATGCCAGAGCACAAGAATGAGAAATTGCGTTGAGGAGCCAACTGCCATTCCAGTTGAGATACAAATATTTGAAGATCACTTGCGTTGATAGTTTTCTGGTAAATCATGCCACTAAAATTTTTAAAAACATCCAGTATCTGCGTAAACAATGCGGCATCATAGATGTATATACTCATATACACAAAACATGAATCTGTTCTGTGAAAACTGTTTGAACGCCTCAATTGGACACTTTAGAGAACAAATGTCCGACTACTTTGCATCTTGAAACTAACCAAATCCAAGCACGTCGTGCTTCTCAATAAACGATCTTAAGCATTCCAACGATTTTTACAAACGAGTCCAAACATTCATTTTATTTAAATTCACGAATACCCACCCTGAACCATATGAACCTTTTGTGCGCCAATGAAACAAGGCGTTGCGAAACGAGCTTCGGATGACAACGTTCCCATCTCTTTGTAAATAAGCACTTCGGGGAGAATAGTATTAAGCGTTTTCAGTGTTCGACTATTCAATTCATCCGCTTCAATGGGAATCATCTGCAAATATGGTTGCATGTAATTGGTGTATTTTAAGGCTTCAACTCCAGTATTGAAGTTTTAAATTCAACTTGCCGAATTTCCACAAATCTCGGTGCCTACACAAGGGTGAACGAAGCCAATAGTCTTTAATTGAAGTGAGACCAATAGAGAGTATTTGAGGTTGTTATGTCTAAGGGCCTTATTCTTGCTCAGTTTTACTATTTATTCAGGAAATACGATTCTAGAAAGCTACAGAAGCATATGAGCTTCATTTCGCTGCAGTTCTGCTCAAACAGCTCTTGTTAGCACATGATGATGAATGTGTTTAAAATATTAGGATAAATAGAAATTCCTCTATTGCATTCAAAAAAAACCGGATTTTCGTCCGACCTTTAGAACGATTCTCGAAAGATCTCGCGAGTAAGTTTCGTATACCTCGCTGAACGCCCCCTCGCCGATTTTTGAAAAATTTTGCAGTGAACTGCAAAATTAAATAATGTTGGATTTAATACAACTTGCTGGATATGATGCGTTCGTTTGTGAACTGATGCAATAGGCATTGCCTCAGTAAATTCTATGCCAATAAAGCCATGTGATTAGTCAAATTCAGTTATTTTGTCCGCTTTGAAGGTATCTTTCAATGCTACACTCAAACGATTAGTAACTAAGAGAGTAAATAGAATGCGACAATCATTTCTTTGTTTTCTGCTTATCTCAGAGGTCTTCGGCGGGCGAAGCCTTGCAGAATTAGTAAATGGAGTCATCATATATCGGAGGCATTATCATCTCGTTTCCTATTCCATCGATCAGTGTTTTTTAAATTTCTAGAGTGAATATCACATGGATTAAATCCTGCATCACGTATCGTTGAACGCGTTTTCTTCCACAATGTACTATTCATTCTAATCCGTTGGATACGGTCACCTTTCATCCTCAAGCATAAAGTCCAGCTAAGGTCACTTGCCGATATCAATGCTCCACACGGACAATAGGAATTCTCATAACAATCAGCTTCTTTCGGAATTCGACGAACTCTGCAGTTTCTGTTCACTATGGATATTGCATAGAAATATGAGGTCAGCTACTGATTTTCTAATTCCTTCATTGTTTGCGTTTCATCTGATAAAGCTGTCATATATCTTTCCGTTTTGAAACCTCGTACTTAATTTGAAATACACTTTTATTAAGAGCTTTGCTCAAATATATTTACGTTCTTCTTCGTTAGAATATTTTTAAAAAATTTGCGCTGAAATGGGAATACATTACTAACAAGCGATTCAGGAATTGTTCCCATGACTGGACGGTTTCATCGACACAAACATGCGTTAGAATTGAGAGAGGATCTCTTGGGCCTGCATAGCCATTCAGAAACCATAACTCTGAAATTTAAAATGTGTTTCTAAAGCGTTTGTAATTCAAAATTTGCAGTTTTGGTGATTTTATCATTTGCGTGGGTCATCCAAATCGTCATTTTGTGTTCAAAAAGTAGGTGCATATTTAAACATTTTCACGCTCTGATATGATGAATAAGGTGAAAATTCGAAAGCGAATTGTTTAGAGAACGAGAAGGAGTGGAAAACAGAGGCTGTCAAAGTTCTAAATTTCAGAAGTTGTCAAAAAACTAAGAAAGAATACGTCACGAGAGGCAACTAAAAGCTGTTGTGGCATGAAGTGAACGATAAAGGCAACAGCATTATACAGGGGCAGTCAATGGCGCCTTACAAGGTGATGACCAAATCTCAAATCACAAACGCTTTGCCAACTTCAACAATGTTATGAGTTAGTTTTCCTGGATATGAATGACTCTGAGTTTCAAGGGGCTAAGTACAGCAGTGGGATGCTTAAACCGGCAAGATTTCTGCCAAACTGGCAAAATGATGATATCCTCCTACTAGGTGCTGGTGTTCTGGAGTTTCACTTTATTTTACTCGATTCGACAAAGCATTCATCACGAGCATCTTTTCGCATAGCCTACTGTTCCATTTTCGAAAGGAACTTCTAAAGGCAACTTATAAAGTCACGCAAATTTTTAATTTTGGTCTAGTATATCTTGATAAAAGGTCGTGAAGTTCTAGCTCATAAAGTTCAACATTTCATAGAATGCAATGACCTTTCTTCTTATTGCAAAGAACACTTTCATGTGTAATGTTTTATTTTCTTCAATTCCATCTGCTTTAAATAATGCTTTGAAGCGCGACTGATCGCTGCCTTTGGTAGAGATCTCTTACAAAGCTAAAAGAGAAACCTAATCTGTTGCCTTTTTCATTGAGTTCAACGGCCTAAGATCAATGCGGAAATTGCAGTGATTTATGTGCATGCGACAGATGTGCCGTGAGGTGTTTGTAAAAACATTCTTAGCCGTTGTGCAACACTGCTCCGAATATGCAATTTGCAAATACGAGAGGAATCTTTAAACACTTCTATATGCGGATTCTGTCAAACGCTATATGTGAGCCGTTTCTGAGCATCGGCACGACTTCTTGAGCATGAGGTGATATTGATGAAACTGTTGAACAATGAGCTAGATCAACTTCGAGATGTATGCAAGGTAATCGGCAAGCGGACGAAGAAATGAGAGGCTCAGCTGACGGTATTTTTGCTTTTGTCGATATCACAGAACACTATTTAACATCTTCTACAATATTGCTTTATGTGACAGCAGTTGTAAGTGCTGAGTCACCACAGCAGTTACTAGTCTATTAATGGAAGATATATTCTTTTGTCAGTGGCTAGGTTTAAGAAAAATCACGTCACCTTCTCCTTTCAAAGTAGGCGACGTCACCTTATCGCCTTTACCACTAATCTCGATGGTAGCGCTTTCGGCGCTGTCCTCCAGCAACTGCATATAATTGTCCGGCTCAGCATATGCCTGCAGGAAACCCTCCAAAAACCACGAAGCATATGACAAGCATCGCAGATCAAATGTACTTTCCATGTAGTGATGCCGCCACATTCTCATTCCATCACGGCGATGATCGGCTTCTACCACAATTTTTTTTACAAGAACTTTGAAAGTCATTATTCGTAACCGAACAAAGAAAACTGTGAATGAGCAAAAAAGAAAGGAAAAAAACTATTGATGAAACTTTATTTAATCAACTTTTCGAATATTCTGAAAACATTCCGGCTTAGAGAATATTCTAAGCAATAGAAGTTATTCAACAAGGCAAGGAGTAGCAGACGTCAATAGATTAAATTGCAAGTGGAGTGATGACCGAGCAAATCGAGATCACTCACAAGAATAAAAAATTTCCTTCACTTCAATGACTGTTCGCAATAGAAGAGTAAATAATAAGATAATTGTGAGCAAAAACTGAGCTCTGAAGTGCTCAATTCAATATGCAATTCTTACGGAGCATCTGAATATTGGAGAGTAATCTTTCTCGATGGTGAGCGAATGTGACGATTTCCTTCAAAAGAAATATGGGAGAAATGTTTTGAGCAAAGGCTGAAACGCCATTAAATTTGATGGATCTTCAACAAGCGGAAAGTGAATATTTTGAGCTAAAATTTATGATTGAGGATTCCGGATGTGGAAACTAACCATACGAGCATCGAAACAATTGAAGCATTTCATAAAATTTTTGACGGCATTGATGTTAGGGAAAATTTGAGAGTAAAACTTTCGAGTAGTATTTGAAAACGGGCAACAATGGACAACAAAGGCTTGATGAAAATTTTTGCTACCGAGCAAAGCATCCAAAGAATCGCGCTCGCGCTCATTTTTTTCATTGGTGAAGCATTCACGGGCAACTGCGAGCCGCAAAGTTGGCAATGAGGTCAAGGCTAGAGCTTGAGGTACATCGCTTCTCAGAGGACCGTTATCTTAGCGACCGTCGAAGTTCTTTAGCATTATATGTTGTGATGGTATGTTGCGATAATACGTTAACGACTCACCCACCGATCCACTGATGTGCAAAGAATTTTGTGACTTCATCAGCAATGAGCTCTATATGGATTCACGTAACCGATATTTTACTCAGCTTCTATGCCAGTGAGTGAAGCTTGAAATAGCTAGGTAATATAGCATTCTCTGGATTTATTGGCTCTACTATCACGTTGCTTCGCGTACAGATCTCATCACTTGCAAGCCAACAAATGTTACATGAGTAATTACCGTTCGGTTATAATATCATACACAAACAAAAAATGCTTAGTCATACATTTGCATACAACTGAGCTTAGTCTAAACTTGCTTCAGGGCATCTTAGCTTGGCCTGAACTTGTTTCAAGGCATCTTAGCTTGGCCTGAACTTGCTTCAAGGCATCTTATCCTGGCCCAAACTTGCCTCAAGGCATCTTAGCTTGACATAAATTTGCTTCAAGGCATCTTGGCTTGACCTAAACTTTCAAATCGCTAGCCCTTATGGTAGTTAATGATTTGCTCTCTTTTGCATACTGCCTCAGTATTTTGTAGTCTATATTTAGTTGTATAATACGTACTGTATTTTCATACAGTGGCGATCAATTCACTGCGCATTTCCTGCGTTTTTTGATAAGGCCCACCTGTCATTCACTATCAGCTTCGCATTCCTTTTTTCTAATACTCAAGCATCCCTCCACATCCTATATCTACACTCCTTTCAGAAACAATTGCCACTTTTGAAAATGTCGTTCGTTTCTTGGGCATATCCCTAGGTGTAAAAATTGAAAAAAAATTTAATACACCGACGATGCAATTACAGAAAAAAGAAAGTGGTATGATGAGAATGCTGAGGAAGAGGAAACATGAATGGAGGGTCGCAGAGATGTGAGTAGTTTGCAGCCACGAACACACCTGAATTCGATCGAAAGTAGCGTCGACAACACTCACATCCCTTGCAACTTCAAGCTCTTCGTTCGACGTTTTCCTTCGCTGCCTCTGTCTTGTCAGAGCTTTTCGTCGAATTCGAGTCATTTCATCGAGATATCAACTAACACGCCACTTCCCTAATGAAAGATAAAGCAGAAAACAAAAAAGTCCACTTTTCCGGCCGATATATAGTCATCTGAGGGAAAGCAAATTTACATAAACTTTTAAACACCACTGAGCAGGATAAGGTGATTTAGTTGGTAGGAGCCATGGGTCTTACGATAAGCAAAATGGGTGGAGCATTTAAGGACATTCTCGAAAAATCTAATGTCAAAAACCAAGTAAAGAGACTATGCATAGTATTCCATGTTCTAAACTGGCCCATAGTAATTAAGGAAGATCTTTCGATGCGGCTCAACGCATCTTTGGTGCAATGCATAGGGGATATAATTAGCAANGGAAGATCTTTCGATGCGGCTCAACGCATCTTTGGTGCAATGCATAGGGGATATAATTAGCAATTTTGGAATGTCGATTTTTCAGCAGTGATGAAGTTCATTGCTTTTTCAGCAATGAAGGCCTTTATAATATCAGAGCTACGAACACCATCAGTGGCGGAAAAAGTTAAGCTCCCAGCTAAAGAGAGCTGTTCTGATGAAAAATCGTTTGAATCAGACGACATTTTTCTTGGCAAACAATCAACTGCAGTAATTCTGACTATTTGGCAAATCCAATACGGTCCTTCTATAGAGTATTGAAGCCGTACAATTATACACTGCGCGATAAATTTTTGAGGTCACCAGCGAAGCGCCAAGTAACGCTAAGAATGGTATCGGAAGCATCCTTAATGTACAAAAGGAACAAAACACGTAACTGTGGCACACGAATAGGAATTGTGTACGAGAAGAGCATCTCGACTTCTTACTTGAGAGCTTCACTCATACGACAGCGCACTGATCCGCTTTAGGAAAAAGCCGACAACGCCATATCTTTCGAATTCCAAGAGCTCATGAGTGACTACTTTAAAGACCACAGCCAAATCGAATTCCATCAATGCCCACAGCACTTCTGAGTAGCCATAATTAAACTTCATTACATTAGCCTTCGCCATCTTTGTTTTTACTGCAACGTATGGTTTCTTTACACTTTACTTCGAATCGTGTAGTGTGCTCTATCAAATAATGCAATTTTAGCTTATATAATATCAGGTCGTCCATAAGATCAACAGATATGATCACTTTGGTGAATCGACGGCCATAGTATGCGCAGCGGAATGCGATTACCGAATATTTTGTGCTCAAGTTGAGTGAAAGTTCGAATTGATGGGCAATGCTGATGGCGCGCAATCGTTTGGCCTTGACGACATGACGGAAACTGATCTTGACTGTCGGTTATCGGACCCGTATCAGCTGTACTTCAGCCGTCAAAAAAACCTGCACAAAGCGGCCGGTTTGTCTGTGCATCCTTATGTGTACATGTATGTATGCCGCGTGCGTGTGTATAAGTGAGTGTCTGTGTGTATGTCTGTGTCTACTTAGCTGTCCAGTGGGTTCATCTCACGAACTACAGAAGCTGTGACGATGAAATGTAAGTGCCATAATGGAATGATCGGCTAATTCGATTTCGTCGTCATTCATTATCCTCTGCTTTTAAGCAGTTATTTTACTCCGATTCAAGAAGTAGCGTTCAACAGTTCAATAATCCCTCTCCACGAACCATTTCGAAAAAATTCATTCCCTTCATTGAATTCACAATTGTGAACTTATTTTGAGCAATTTCTTTTTATTCACAACGTCTGATCGATTTATTACACGCTGATGAAAGTATATGCAAGTAGAAATAAGCGTGGTGAAAATTTGTTATCTCTGCTTCTAAAGATAAAGAGTTTGCAAGTCTGGCGTCAAGGAATTGAAATCTGCGTTAAATAAATCGGAAAATGCTCTACAAATTGTAGACCATTCGACAGAGCATTTCCAATAAAAGGAATGACGAGGCCAAATTTGATGGATGACGAGTTACATTGGTAACGCTGCTTCCATGCAGCCAATGATCCCTAACTATTCTGTTTATTTCATCGAATTTGGGCACTGATGAATATTTTGTTACAGGAAAAGTGAAATTCAGACACTTACAAAATCCTATTTGCTCGGAACCAAGGGATATCTAACCTCGCTTGCTCACAATTTATTTTCAGTTCCGAGCCTGTTGCTGCCAGTATCATGCTCTTATTTGAGGTGAAAAGGCTGCATAGCTAAACACGCTGCACATATCGGTGGATTCGTCTCGTCGAGCCGAAGAAGCCTCATCTTGTGCATCTTCACTTTTTCGGTTGCAGGGTGCACTCTGCCTTGCAATTTCGTCCTTGCGCACAGCTGCGTCATGTTCGCTGTTGTCTACGTTTTTGGCACCAATTCCTGTTCTTCCGCTCCGAAAGGTGATGCAT
>JAARMF010003260.1:0-21184 GCA_022844705.1 Toxascaris leonina
TTTATATTTATACGCAAAAATACAGATAGATGCAATCACTCTAGTACGCTAACTGAAGAAATGGCAAAAATCCGCATAAAAAATCAACTCACGCAACATCCGTAATCTATCTGTCACAATTGTCTTGTCGAGACGATTTGAAAAATACGTCGTGTAATTTGATACGATATTAAACGAGTGTCACTCATATCGCCTATTGCATAAAAAGTTACATATGCGGTGGTGGACGTATATATGAAATTAACTTGTTGTCATCATCTCTTACGCATAGGACACCACTAACTCCAGAGTTTCCTGGAACACTGCTAGAGTGATGTCAAAACTGCATTAGCTCAGCAATAATCGAAATTGCAATGAACAACTTTTGATTGACAGAAAGATTTATGACTTCAAGTGAGCGTTAACTAATGCTTGCAGTTACTGGAAGCTGCTATATTCAATAGCTGAATGAGCGCCACTCATAATATAAATATATCGTAGAGATGACAATATCTTTGAATACGGTTTGTCTCGAGGGCTTCGGTTAACGTTTGGAAGTTACAAATCACGAGAGCACTGACGGTTGAGCAAGACATATCCTCAGGTCATTCTATAGTCATATAAATTATTAGTGACAGAATCACCCTTCGTTGCGTATCGGCTCTGCAGTTCTCTGGCGCCTTTCGTGACAGCGTTCCCATTTGGTTAGTTCAGAAGTCAAGAGCAAAAAATTTACTAGGTGATCCACGTCTAGCCTCGAGAACAAATACACCCATTCACTCTTCCTTACAGCGATGTCTGCTATTGAGCTGCACTTTCTTCGATTGTAAGTGAATCTGGCGTACTGCTCCAACAATGAGATGTACTTTCAAGACGGTATTTTTTCATTCTTCAAAATTGTGACGTTCTCTCACAATAATTACTGCAAATGTCAGATAACTATCTGAAACTACCCCTCGCAATGTCAACCGAATTCACAACTTCATTTAAGATATAAATGTCGCGAGTTCGGAATGTGTCCATAGAGGCTATCTTTGTAGGCGTCGGCGGATGCTTGTGTCATTCAAATACTTGCGAACGCAATTCAGCGCGAAGTGATCATTAAATAAAAAAATAAATTCGCGATCGCGATCATCGAAAAAAGGTATCAAGTGTACGGCAACCGATAGGCGTTCCTTAGATCGAAATATTTGAAAGCATTCTTATGCGTAAGGATATTCGCTGCTAAGATAGTAAGAAGAAGAAGTTAATTCCGGAAATATGATGACTTCAAAAACGCGGAAAGGAAACACCAATTTCAGGGCCTGTATTGTCGAAATGCCCAACTAATTGGCGAAGATTGCGCGAGAAAAATATTGCGAAGGAAAGCACGGTTGAAATATCACGCTACTTATTACGCTTCTTTCGCTCACCTGGAATCAAGAGGCAGCTCAAATTGGCAAGAAAATAGCGGAGTGAAGAGTGTGAACCTTTAAAGGATTTCAATGCATAGTGAAAAATGATATGCGTCAGTTACGTGCACATTTTTGTGAAGATCAACGATATAATATCAGTGGTATGGACGAACAGCATTGTGCTTTTGCGATTAATTTGCATAAGTGAAATTCATTGATCCCATTAATTGGTGATCGTTCTGTTGCTGCATTTCCGATGCTCCATTTTGCACTTTTCAGGTTGCTAACCTGTTGTTTTGTTTAAGCATTTCAACAGCGCAACAAATTGACAAATTTCAGCAATACAAATGACTGAGGCAATAAAGCAATTCGATCATTTCTTAACTATCCTCGTGTCGTCCTATCCGAATCGGCTTTTCTTCACGAATTCTTAAAATCGTCCTTCGAAGTTTTTAGCTTTCCTCTCTGTTGTTGACATCCCCCGATTATCGCTTACGAATGTCATTGTTTTCATTTCCGATTATTTTCTTCAACATTTATGCTTTTTTTGCTAAACGTCAATATTATTCTCGAATCATTTCTGTTGAAGCATGCCATTAAAATGTCTCACTCTCCTCTAAAAAATCAAATGTCATTCTTACGAATAAACAATGCTGCGCATAACAATGCAGTATGGCTATTCATTTGATAAAGACCAATAATCAGTAAAGATGTTAATGACCAGAACATTGCCTATTTAATTGCCATAAACCGATAAGCTATAATTGACCGTCGTGAATAGTCGCTTATCTTTGTAATCAATATTTTGAGATGTTATTGCGTTGAAGCCTTAAAATGCTAGCATATTTCTTACGGAAATAAATAACCATTATAGAGTAGAGATCAGATGATCAAAGTTTATACTCACTAAAATCGCCGCATGTGACGTTCACCTAAAGAAGCTTGAAAAATAATATTAGACCGGAAATGATAAGAAAAGTGCTGCTGATAGCGGTAATCTTTTTTTGAAACCATTACTAAATTAAGCTCTTCGTTTATAAGTGAAGAAAGAGCTTTATTTCAGAAATGTATGCCTGTTTTCTCAAGAATATTTGGATTTGCGCTTAATTCCAGGGAAAGAGTGCTCCAGAAATGCTTCGTTTCGTGGATAATAGTACCGCACTTTCAAACAGTTTCCTATGCTGAACTCTTTATAGCAGGTCCGACAGTGTCATGTGAAGCAGCTCTAAAAATTCGACTCTTCGCTAAGATAAGACTATTGCTAATCCGACCCATGACTTTCCTCGAGCAATCTTCAACTCATCGCCGATCATTATTCTGTTCTCGAATTTAATTTAATATTTTTTTCGCCCATAATTAATTTCTCTTATATATTTTTCCTTCATTCATTCATTATTGGGAGGTAATGGAAACTTAAACGCTGTGCATTATGATAATCTTATGAAGTCATTGTTTTTTCTCATGTAACTCAGCAAACAGTTTAGAGACGCCCCGAAGGAAGGAAACTATTCACCAAAGCCGCTGAAAACTCGCCACCGATTGTCCATCTGGCTAGTGTTTACCTATGAGCCCAGAATTGGCTTTTTTCTTGCTCAGATGGATAGCAATCCAGTATTTGCACTAAAAAACGCCCTATATGCTCAGACACTCGGATCACCTTTTGAAGTTTCCACCAAAAATTGCCCCATTTTGCATAGAAATTTCCAACAGGAATGCGTGCGTGAATTGGTTCTTCTGATAGGTGACAACGTTGTAAACTTTATTGTAACGTTTTCCATAATACGAATTCCTGAAACACTATCGCAATCATCAGATTATTTATCTTTATTTTCTCAAATTATCGAAATTTCCTCACTGATTCGACCAATCAGCTCCTCATCGATTATGGAGCCTTCCTTATCGGTTCGACGAGCTCCTCATCGGTTATTGGGAGCTCCCTCATCGCATCAAACGAGCTAAATGAATTTCGACCATCAAACATTGCTGAACGCATAGAAAATACACTTCATTCTTGCCGCTTTGTGCAAATTCTGTCACCACCTATCTACAGTTGGTTCTTTCAACAGATCTCCCACCTTACAAATTCATAACATGCGCAAGCGGTATTGAAATTGGTATTGCGATAAAAATGTCTGGTAGAATTTTTCGAGTTACCCCTCAATAGCCTTCTGTTACAGGGACAATGTTAGCGGTCACTATGATCATAACCGCAGTGGTCACTACTCTGATAACGGCAGTGGTCACTCTTTTCGATTGCTGCGCAAAAGGTTCTCAATGAACACAGCTCTGCGCATTTTTCAACGTAGAGAAATATAATCCTCGAATGGATTTCCCTCGAATGTTGCACTTGTGAGAAAGCATATATTAATATATCCTCTGATGTATTGCTATTTGTTTCCAATTGCAGAACTGACACTTTTTGGGACAGGGGAGGGACAAAATGGCGAACTTTCTTGTTCCGATCACCCCTTGCTTACCTCGGCGATGGTTAGCGTTTCATTCTTCTACGGAGATTGTGATAAGTATCCACAGATTGCTCAAATATTCCATTTCTTCCCTCCATATTGCAGTTTCTTATTTGTGAGTTCCCTTCGAAGCTTCAACAAGATCTTATTTGCACATATTCTGTCTGCGATCGTTGTAATGTCTGTTGCGTCTTACGGTATGCCCTCTTCGTTGCTGCTTTTCCATCATTGCTTGTTTATAACTAAAAATCGAAAATATCATCGCAGCTTCTCCAATTTCCACTACAGACTCTGGTAGCAACTCTTTAGACTCGCAACACATTTCTGCAAAGGTTGCTGGAGAAATAGGAGTTGTTTTTTTTCTTTTGGAACGAATGACAGATTAAAGCTTCATCGTTGCAATATCTAACGTCGTTTTCTTCATGAAACATTCGAACCCCCTCCCCCAACCCTCCCCCCCCCCCCGCCCTTGTCTAGCATTTATGCTCGTGCTTATAAGGTCAGTTAAGGTGGATGATAGCAACCACATGCTGAACAAACAATCGACATACTTCAGTATATAGAACCATTCACTGCAGGAATCATTTTAAGGGGATACGATACGTGAGGGTAAGAGCCGATATTTCCAGCAGGACAGTATAAGTTGGTTAAATCGAAATCATCTATGAAGTGCCCTTCTCAGTTGAGGTGTGCTCTACTGATGCCATGCTCCATATGCTCGAATGTATGAACAAACCGCTACGCTTCATATGATAGCCGTTGTTTCGATTACAGCCAAGTTCCATCACAGATGATTACAGGAAGCTTATTTAGCGCGCTTTACAAAGTCATTTTCGTTTATTATATTAGTTTTATTCGCGTCCCACACGGAAATCCTCACATGTCAGCATATGCTGTGTAGGATGTATGGGTTGCAGGAAACTAGCTATTGTTTTGTTGGAATTTTGAAAGCTACTCATTACTCGAATGGTTAGACAAGAAGCCTCTACGTAACACATCTTCAGGGCAACAACAATCGAATGGAGAAGAAAGAATTCTGCGGCAAGAGGTGTTGTGATCAAAAATTCTATCAATACGTCCACATCTCAAGTTTCAACAGGTGTTTGTTAAGCGCTAAATTTCTCTTCATCGTTTCCTATTCGTTCACATTCATTCACATCAGCTGTGCATGCAATATTCTTCTGCATCAGGCGTGAATATTTAGCTGCAACAGTTGTCAATATCAGACGAATACCGCTTATGTCTGGGAGCTAACGGCGTGTAAATGCAATGTGGCAAAAGAGAAGGAAAGTTGGCCCACAACGATCAACAACTTGTATAGTCGTATTGCGATCGTCTGGCATTGAATTTCTATCAGCAAAAGACATCGTCACGCAATTACAAACCATGAAATGCGGATGCGATTTTCCAGAGTTCGTAGTATGTGATTTCACGGAGAATACTCGCCTTATTTCTGCAGCTAAAGCTTTTCTTAACTAATGGAAATCCAGTTTATTTTGAAAGCAGCGTCGTCCCTTCTAACCACTGATTCACTCGTTCTATCAATTGTTCTTATTAAAGTACACAATGCAATTCTAGGAAAAATGACACTGCAATTCAACAAGGAAATGAGCACGTTTAGGTGTCTAATTCCAGTTTCACCGCTTGGATAACGCATTACCGCATAGTTAGCCTATTGTACTAGGTATTCGTCTGTGGGGAATTCTCATACTGTGCAAAATGTAATGTTCGGTGAGAGAAACACGAGTGAGCTTGTGGAGGTGAAGTTTTGTAAGCTTGCTAATGTGAAGTTCTATAAGCTTGCCGAGATGAAGTTATAAGCTTGCTGAGGTGAAGTTTTATAAGTCTTCTGAGGTGAAGCTTTATAAGTCTGCTGAGGTGAAGCTTTATAAGTCTGCTGAGGTGGTTTTATAAGCTTGCTGAGGTACAATTATCTATCCCACATCACTAGATTTCTGTAAACTCATTCACAAAAAGTTTTAGTCCTTTATGCTATAAACTAGAGCAATTGTTTCAGTTTCCCACTGCCAACGTTCAACGTTAATTTCTGACTGGAACATTTGCTGTGATTTCTCCATAAGAAGTCATAGTGGACGAATCCGTTTACAACCGTCAAACAATTTAGCATGACGGAATCTCTTCGATGATATTTGTCTCATAGAGTCTCTTATCTTGTCAGCACAATCGCATGTTTAATGGCAAGCCACATTAGTAGATTGCAATGCTAGTTTCGTCAGTTGCTGTTGAATGCCGAGTGAACAAACGTCCGATATTTCGGTAAAATTTTCCAAGTGCCGAGCGAACAAGCGCTCGACTTTTCGCTAAAGTTTTCCAAGTGCCGAGTGAATAAACGTCCGACATTTCGGTAAAGTTTCCCACCCTCGAGGACCAAATGAGATGGCAAAGCGATGTTACAATAACGTCCTTTTCATGCCGTCATTGAGGAATCCATCGCCTACTGCCGCGTTCTTTGTTTTTTTTCTTTTTTTTTTGCAGAAAATATGTACACAAATAACCTATATGTTTGCGATTTTTCAAGCACCTGTTCACATATGTGATGCTCGCCCTTCAAGCTTGTCCTCTTTCGAGCTTAGCGGAAGTGTCGAACAGCTGTTTAGTGCTCGAAGTTTAAGACTTCTGCAACTGTTTTCTCAAGGCGAACTTCAATCATTCCCTCAGATGATTACTTTCAATCCAAATCAACACATTTGAGAGTTATCCCATTTAGAAATCCTATCGTTTCCATTAGAAAGTTTTTTGGAGCGAATGTTGAGATGCATATCTTTCGACTAGTGTTCAGTTGATATCATGAACAGTTTTCAATTTCTTGCATCTCATTTTAAACTCAATATATCTGGATTCTTGCATCATTTTCAACTCAGTTCCATTAACTCTCCTCCAATTTTTGAGTAAATGCTGTAGAACAAATAAGCAAATGGTAATAATAATAATAATAATAATAATAATAATAATAATAATAATAATAATAATAATAATAATAATAATAATAATAATAATAATAATAATAATAATAATAATAATAATAATAATAATAATAATAATAATAATAATAATAATAATAATAATAATAATAATAATAATAATAATAATAATAATAATAATAATAATAATAATAATAATAATAATAATAATAATAATAATAATAATAATAATAATAATAATAATAATAATAATAATAATAATAATAATAATAATAATAATAATAATAATAATAATAATAATAATAATAATAATAATAATAATAATAATAATAATAATAATAATAATAATAATAATAATAATAATAATAATAATAATAATAATAATAATAATAATAATAATAATAATAATAATAATAATAATAATAATAATAATAATAATAATAATAATAATAATAATATCAATAATAACAGTAATAACAGATAATAATTACTGCTACTACTAATAATAATAGACGCTGGAAGCAACACCATTAAAATCAATGAGGATTGTACAGTTCGCTCCATAATCGTCGACCACAAGAATGCACAGATTTAAATTGCTCAAAATCAGTGAAAAATTCGCTCAAGTTGACAAAAATGATTCAAAGTGATGAGAACTTTAATTGCTTTTGCAACAATATAATAGCGGTTACCAGATTAGTTACATATTTGCGAAGAATATAGAAGTTATATATCGCTGCACACTAAGGTGGAAATTAGTTCGAAGGAAATTGAGTATGATTCAAGCTATTTACTCAAAAGTTAAAGAGAACGATGGAGGATTATTTGGACTTTGAAGCTATGGATTCTCTAAGTTTTTGCGCCCCTGAAAGCATGAACCGTGGGTGGTCAGAGTACTTCTCCTCAACTTTTATGAGGTGTGGAATCAGATGCGAAATTGCCTTGAGAAAATTCAAAATCGGTGAATTTTTCGTGAAAATATTTGTTGAGTACAATTTCACCTCTCCTACCTCCATGTCCCTTCTCCCCCATCCTCTCGCCGCCCCACCACAACCCCCCCCCCCCCCACCACTCCATCATTCCAAAGAAGTGCGGGAAATTGCCGCAGAACTTTGTGTCGTAATCGAGCGGATAAGCGTCAGGCATTTGAAAAGCTTCCTGACCTTCAAATAGTGGAAGTGGTTACGTTTACTCATCTAGTGATCGTGCAGGAATTTTTCATTGCTCCGATGAATGCGAGATGATAACTTCCCAAGGGGCAAATCTTTGTGATTATTGCTGCAATCATTGAGCCAATCACAATCGCCAAGGATGATTGACGAAACAATCGGCTGCACATGGAAGTTCCCAAAGGCTCCTCCATACCGTGTACACCTTCAGTGAGTTACTGCTGAATGAACGCTATCAGCTTTGAATCGTTTCTGGAGTTGTTGTGCTCAAACACAGCATTTTTTTTTTTTGGGATGCATAGGTCGATGATACAATGTGAAGCTTCAGAGAGGTCTTCATTCGATGGGAAGGCATAGGTTGTACAATTTACTTACATCGTTAGCTTTTTATTGGAATGGAAAGGTTTTGTGCAGAACGTTAGCAAATGAAGTGCTAACTACAACAAACTGAGGGATATCTATATGAAATAGAGCACAATCAGCTCTCTGCTCCCGCATAAGTAAATAACTTTTGTCTCTGCCGAACTAACGAACCTCTGATTAATGAGCAGTGCAATGACTGAAGGATAATTAATGTCCGCAAAAACATTTCAACCGACGCATATAAATTTCTTCATCGCCTTCGGATAAGTTCAACTGCGCTCAAAGCAAGCAAACACGTCGGACGACAATTGCCTAAACAGAAGAGCAAAATATTGTTTTCCCCATTACGATCCCTCAAAGGCATCACTTTACAATAACATGGCAAATGCTTACCTTCGTAGGAGCAGTTGTGCCGTATTGGCTAAACTCTACCGCCGTAATATCAATAGAATCGCATTCACGATGTAATACCACTCGCAAGTCGTATATCATTTCATTCTTCATAGAACGAAAGTTTCCTTGACATGTAATTTATGTGTCCCTTATCTCCTCTCCCTCTCTACATTTGGAGAAAAGAAAACCTCGCTGAAAGAGCGCTCACGGAATAAGCTATATGGATATGAGAAAATCGAGTATGAATAGAGCTAAGGAAATGCAGATTATTTGTGCAATTCGGATGGACGATCGAAAATATCTAAGGAGAACGTTTTGAAATTGTTTGATGGTGCATCAAGCCCATTTTTGAGATAAATGCTGCGTTGTTGAGAGCTTTGCATATGTACTCGGACATCGCAACACCTAGTTGTGCAAGCACATCTTCATATCGGCTGGAAGAAAAATACATCATTGCACAAGGGAAAGTGAAAATTGCCACATATCTGGAACGGTAAAAATGTACAAAGCTCTACAAGTCCATTAATTCCAATGATTCTGAGCAACGACTCCATATTGCTAGTCTTGTCGACAATCATTTCGATGCACAATCGCCACCTTTCAGGCAATAATCAGCCCACTTCATAGGTCCCCCTCACTCCGTTCCCCCCCCCCCNTCAAGAAAAAATTATTCGGACTGAATGTTGCTAAACAGAAAAAATATTCTCGCTTTTCGTGGAATAGTCCAATGCAGATATGCATCTCATAGAACAACCTAAGAGTGGGTGCAAAAAAAGCGCACCACGGACTATTGAAGAGCAACAGATTAGGGGATTTCTTCCCTGCATGTGTCTGCCTATGATTGTTTGCGCCCCTCTGTCGGCCTCTTATTTATATAGGTGGAAAAGAAAGTATCTAGGTGTATCAGCGTAAACACCGATGACTCGAAACAACTTTATATTGCATGTGAAATAAATAAAACGTTGATCATTCACAATGTGACATTAGCAAAGTTGATAAACTGGCAAATTTCTTCGTTTGCCTCATCGCATCTTTCAATTGCTAAAAAAATTTAAAGCTTTTCTTTCGATATAAACATCATTTACATTTATGCAGCGAAAGAGAGGAAAAAGCAGCAAAAAAAAGAAAGACAACATGAATAAGGCAATCGAAGTAAGAAGCGCAAAGCCAGTTGAAAAATTTGCTCAAATATATTTCAGTTTTTTTTTCGTTTTTTATTTCTCTTATTAACGCATCGAAATAATATAAGCAAGTATATATCGTATCGTATACAGCATTTATACCCGCTAAATACTCTCACACGCTTTACAATTGAATTCATTCGTGTTTTCTTTTTCTCTTTCTAAAACAAGGAAGAAGAGAGAGAACAAGAGCGAAATAATAAAGAACAAAAGAACTAGAGATAGAGATATCAAATACGCACCATTGAATGAGAAATAATATCGAAAATAGCACTGAGTACAAATTTTCATAAATTCATCGAGTGTTTGATAAAAAAATTCGGCACATAGATTTTCGATCGAGCCCACCCATTGATTGATCCACTCCGAGAATTACTTAAAGTTCCTCTTCATCCCTCCCTACCCTCCCTCCCTCCATCCCTCCACTCGCCCCATCCCCCATCCCCCATCCCGATGCCGATCAAAAATTGAAATTCATAGAGGATCCCCGATTTACTGAGCAATGACCCACGAGGACTCATTCAAATGGTGAAGAATGATTGTTGTGAAGAAAACGCGAAAAGAGAAAATAAAACAATAATAGATACATTTATAGGACCTAATATATATTTTTATGTGCGATAGTCACTAATCTACAAAACAATATTGTGTATCTCTCAATTGATGATTGAATGCGAAATAAAGATGAGAAATGAAGAACTTTTCAAACATCACTTGCATATTTGATAACAAATTAATCGTCGCTCCACTTCGAATGCAAATAAGACCGAATATTATTCACCAAAAGAGAAAATTTTAATATAGGCATTTCAATGTGTATAACAACAATCCAATAATATGTGTATATATATGTATGTATATATATATATATATATGTATATATGTATATGTAGGTGTCAAATGCGTTTTTCGAAGGTACACAATAATCAGCAACACCATTTTGAGGGGATCGTATAGAATAGCATTCATCGAAGTGTCGTTAAATCAGCAAAACAATCAATCAAATATTAGGCGAAATAATAAACCAGCGTTGAATTGAAGAAATCATCTCGATGAAAATCGCGCCCGCAAAAATATCGCCCCTCAACATTTACACCCTTATTCTCAACAACAGAAGAATGAGGAAAATCTCGGAAGTGGACAGGAAAAAAATGAAACCAATAGTGAAGTCGATAGCGCCAAAGAATAATTCCCATGAATGATACGGTCCCATCTATAAATTGCGTCCCTCGAAATGTGCATCAAATCCAATCAGCATATGACATATGAGAATTAAGAAGAAAATAATTTAATTGAGAGATACAAATAAATAAATGATTGAAAAAGAAAAAATGAGAAAAGAAGTGATCATATAAATTTTGACAGAGGAAAAGAAATATTCACTTGAAATATTCCTCTTCATAGATGAAATAATAAACGACCTGCCAACGATTTATGTAAAGAAATTTCGATAAGAAAACACCAGCAAAGCTTGAAAGAATCCTATAATGACGACTACTGAAGAAATCATTCAAATATTCTCTCAGTTATTCCCTATAAAGTTGGAATATTTTGCCAAATATTTGAAAAATATATTTGAAATGCTGCTGTAAAAGCGAAGAAATTTTCACAAACGAAATATAGATGGGAAGAAAGCGGCGAATGATTACAACTAGAGCGAAACTGTGGCCGCAATAAATTACCATGAAGGAAATAAACCACAAATTAACGACTCATCCCAAAGTAATATTCATCAAAATCACTACCTTCAGTAGTCGGATTGCGGAACTGTGCAACGGATTTCCGAAATTGTGGAACAAATGATTTCGGAATGCTCTATTTGAACTTTGATCGCCATAATTTGCTAAGCAGGTGTTTTTTCAAAAAAATTATTTTTATACGTATATAATACAATGAATTAAACAATGAATCGAAATATTCGTCATAAAATGACGTTGAAGCACCTTAAATACGATCATTAAATGATCGATGCATATTTAGAAAGGAGAAAAGTGTATCTAGAGAAAAGAGAGGAAGCTAAAAGATTGGCCCAAATTCGAAAAAAGAGGAAAGAAAAAACTTAAATAAACTAACTACTTAGAAAGAGAGGAAGAAAGAAAGGAAGAGAGAGAAAGGATGAGAGAAACGACGACGTTGAAAGAAGGAAATATGGATAACTAATCTATAGCCATCTCCGTATTCCGAAGATTCCTTCATCTTCTTCACCCCTTCCAGGATCCAACGCCCGACACTCAACCAGATAATTCGCTCGATCGTTGTTGTCCCAATACTCGTTCCCAGCACAACGATATCTGTAAATGGAATGAAAATGCAAAAATATTCCTTGCGATACTAACTACATGGTGTCGGATTTAACTCGTCCAAGGCACAGGCAGCAAATGCATGCTTATGGCACTTTTGATTGCCGAACGGGAGGAATCTGTGAAACTGTAGCGTAATACGACAGTCAGTGTCTGTCGTCGTATGATAATGGAATCTGCGGTTCGGCACGTGTAAGCGATTTTCTCGAAGACACCAAAGTAGTGTAGGGTATCACACCTCGCATAGAAGTATTGTGCGCTTCTCCATGCGAATATCAATACCGTTCATATTTGCCTATGTGTAACATTTTGGCAATCATAAATGAAATTAGCTGCGGAAAGAGTCCATTGGATTCGTTTAAGCAGCCGTTCGATTTTAGCACCACCAAACAAGGATATCAAAGCCACATATAGTGAATATTAAGCAATTTCTTCTAATGAATTCCTTCTTTTCTCGCTCCTTCACCTTCTGCCTACAGCAAATTCCTCGTCTCGTTTCCCTTCGAAATTTCTATCTATGCTCAATTCCATTAGATGCGGTCAACATGGTCGACTGAATCCTGGTTGCTTGGACGGTTGCTAAGCCGTCACGTTTCCTTTCGCTCAGCTCGACGTGGCCAAGGACAGTAGAACGTCAGTCAGATATGACGGTTGCTTGAGAACATGCTCAATAAGCAGGTGCGGACCGACCAACGGGATTGGATTAGTTGGGCGATTGCTGAGCGGTCGTGTCTACGATCGCTCAGCTCGATACGATGATGACGAATGGCATAGCCGTCCGATATGGTGGTTCGATGCGAATATGTTGAATGAGCAGGCGCGAACGAACCGGCGGCGAAATCCACTAGGGTGCGACTCGGGTTCGCTGTTGCACGCCAACATTTCAAAGATGGTCACGTTACCCAACGACCGTTTCGCATCATGCCAAGTAGGATCCGCCGAAAAAGGTCGCCGCCCCTGCGGCCTTACAGGTACTTCGTGGAAGAAGAAAGGCTAGGTGAACGAAACTTCGAATAACGGAAACCTGTGTCCCCAACAAGCCGGCCACCAGGCGATGTACTTTTGGTCACGGCAATATGGAAAGCAAGAACGCGGCAGACTGCCAACAAGATGGGAAGATCCGTTGCGACCACTATATGGCGTTGCTTGGATGCGGCGAATTCAGGATCGCGAAAGATGGAAGAATTCTCATTTGCATCGATGGGGAGAACGAGACGAATTCGATGAAAACCACAGCTGTCCAACGTATTCGACGTATGGTCGACTACGAATTGACAGTCATGTTTTTCTTCACCACGTCGTATTTTAGCTGAAAGCAACACTGAAGTAGGGGCCTACTAACTGCTGCAAAATCCTGAATAGTGAAATCCGGCTCATTTTCACGAACTTCGTCATTCTATGGAATTGCTGAAGCTTCGATTGGGAAGTACTGTGAAACAACAATGCAGTTTGCCTCAGTCTCTTTAAGATTGCAAGCTGAGTTCCAATATTGCAAAGATCGGCACCTAAGCTGTCATGGCGTTATATACTCTCCACTTTTCCTAATTTGTTCATGGGAGGAGCACGAGCTCAAAGGAGCAACACAACTCTTTCGTTCCGCATAGGAACACATATATGAAGAGAATCGTTTATTTATATTTCGTACGTCTAAGTAATTAAGTTGTGAGATGCATAGATGGTAGTGCAAAAATCGGCTCCTGTGAGCACAATCTTGAACCACTTTCGGGAAGGGGCATTATTTCAGTGAATTCATTCGCTACACCCCTATCACTAGTTTGTGCGCGAAGAGTGCCTCGATCGTTTCGTTCGGCGAGACGGTCGTCATGGGTATCACCGCCGATCTGCAGACATGTCTTAATGCCACTCTAACAGACATGCAGCGTCGACGACGTACTAAATGTTTGAATGAAACAATTGCAGCCGCGACGTCAAAGGCTTGACAGCACACCTGTACGCACGAGAACGAAAGAAATTATTATCGCTATGAAGGGCAATGATGTCACTGCTGGCAATTGAAATTGCACGAGAGTTTATACACGGTGTGGCATATATCGCTTACGTATGGCAACGATTTTGAAGTCCCTTATTATGGTCGACGACAAGAGATGGTTCATTTCGTTGCGTGATCACAACGAAAAAAAAACGTCCATTAGCACACCATATCGCCGCAATCACAGATTCCTCGATTTAGCTATCGATCAGATTGTTTTCGAAATGCTGATAGCACTATCGTTCGCAGCTTCCTCTCATAATCAAAAGCGAACGGTCGAAGTAAGTTGTTCTCTTCGCGTACTAATTGAAAGATTTCCGGATGAACGTTGTGTAAAATTCTAACAAGCGCAACACGGAACTGTTTCAAATACTTCAAATCAATTCGTCTTCACGCAACAAATGGCAAACCCCTCATTCTATTGCAATAAATCACTATCAAATTCCGCTAAAATTCAACTCGCTTGGAATGTAAAATATTAATTCAAAGTATTAAGAATACGAACTTTCATCAAAGAAACCAGAGAACTCGACGGGGTTTTAAGCCTCACATATGAGAGGAAATGATTTGCATATTCGGCGGCTCTATATTCCCAAATGGCAATCGTTTTTCTATGCCAGTGAAAGAGTCTAGGGGAACCAGCAAGAAATTCAGCCTCTAAAATATGAGGAAATTTAATTTTCGCATCTTTTAAAGTGTAATTGCAAATGATGCAATCTGATGCTACAATACTTACCGAATGCAGAATTCACATTTCGCACCAACAGGTAGGCACTGTGGCAGAAAGAGTGAGAACGAGAATGTGTCAATGTTCTCGGCGATTGACCCACTTATATATAGGGCCTGTGCATCGATAAAGCTTCGCCAATGATCTAATGTATAGCGAATATGCACCTACAAACAACGTATCTCCCGCTATCGATTGCCAATGACGATGTCGATTATTCAAACCTTCTATTTCAATGAAGAATTAATATTGAAATTTGTTCAGCAATTTCTCATGACTTCTTCACCCCTCCCTCCCCCCTCCCCCCGTCCATGATTAAGCAAATCGTTTGATTTCCGAATATCTGGCTCAAAAACCAGCCCTTGGCAAATAATTCTCCGTATTTTTTGAACATATAAACCAAAGAGCGGTATATTTGGCTGCCAAATGCTGTCAATAAATTCTGGGTAATACTAGTTGCTCTTCGCCGAATTTATCGCGATGAATTACCCAAATTGTGGGGAAAAATTTTCCAACAATTTCTAAAGGTTTTTTTTCTCTGTTGGATTGATTGACGATCGAAATTCGCATGCATTAAAAGAAAGGATTTATTTTAATCGAAGCAGTGATGAAGAATTATTGTTTTTCGAAAGATGTCGTAATTAGCGCAAATGTCATGACCTTTTCCCGACCATTTACTACCAAAAATAGATGCTCCGTTCAAGGACCTCGCATTGAAAGCGCGGCAAGCGATTCTACTCCTCATGTACCAAACAATTGAACACTTTCAGCAATCACAAGCCATACAACAAGAAAAACCACTTAATAGTCAACACTTATACTCTTCGCCACCCCCCCCCCCCCCCCCCCCCCCCCCCCCCCCCCCCCNCGAACGAAGAGCAGGTAGAGAGATTTACGAAAAAACTCGGCGCTGACGTTGGAAGGGAACTGCTAAAGAAAGAAAACTGCAGCTGATACTTACAGCATAGGAATTCCATAGGAGATAAACACATATACACATTCAGATACCTCTTTTTGATAAGCGTAGTTCACAACGGCAACAGTTCCGGTGAGATTTGTGCCAATAGTGTTGACCGATTTTAGGCAAACGCCTTGCTTGAAAGTTTTCTCGATGAGACGTTGATTTGGATTGCCACTATTTTGCCAAATATTACCGCCAACCGGAGTGAAATGCGTATGTAGATAAGTTGGTACGGCGAATGTTGGTGGCGTTATTGTATTGTTTTTACGTGGTGGTGGCGGTGGCAATGTTGTAACATATGATGCTTGATGAAAACTGAAATAGATACGTGAAGAAATCGCTCTCAAGGATGGATCATTATGAAAGAGGAATATTCGAAATAAAATGAATCTGAAGTTGAAGAAATCTGAAGTGGATGTCCGTCTGAAAATACCCTTATCGAGAACAGCTCAGTTTGTTCACCTTCCGCCAAACAGCTTCCAAACGCGAACGAAATTGGACTCGATGATAATTTATACTGACAACTTCTCGACAGGAAGCACCATTGGAGCTAAAGTAAAGGCTCCTCTGGAGCGTATAGCATCCCACGCAAAAAAGCTGACGTATATCCCCAGAGATGTAAATGCATACAGGGTGACTAAAGTATTGCAGAATTCGATGAATGCTCAAGGTGAGGTTGAAACGATGTCTCGATTAAGAATAACGCTCACTTTAGAAGATTCTCTCTTACGATGGAGCTATTCATATACGGCAACTATAAGTTGGTATCGATGCTATAGGGGGATTTATTTCCGCTCAACCACTTTTATTTTTCGCTGATAATGAACCTAGGAAGATCTTACAGAACTAAAATCAAATTTAAAACTAAAATAAATCATCCGGTAATCAGTAATTATTTATTAACTCAGCGTTGCCTAAGTACGAAACATTAGTGTTCATTATCCAATCGCCTCAGCACCTTTCACAGCTACTGTTTGGAAACGAAGTATACTCAAGAAACAGTCGGAAAATTTTTTGCCCCTTCGAATCATAATCCATAAACTTGCAACACATTCGTCATTGTTGATGGATAGGTTTGTGTAGCGGATAGAAACAACTGTCACTCTGTTGAACGCATTCAAACGAAGCAGAAACGTCAAACACTGTCGAGTAACCAACAATGTGAAATACTAGTGTACATGTTTGTAGGAAATATTGGTAGGGTTATTCAAGGTTTGTGCTTCAGTGATGATATATTTCAAGGCTTTGCTAAACTTGGGAAGTTATATGAACATGGACGAAAAGCTGTACAGCATAGGACAGAGTAGGGCCGTTGAAGCGGAGGAGGGGAAATTGGAGGTATGTTGGCGGAGAAGCAGAAATGATTCGAGCTCCGAGTAGTAATAGGGAAGAATGGAGCATATGGTAAATAGTTCCTTACTTAAGCTACTTCCACTATCAAGTATGCAAGTATCATTTCACGTAGATGAATTCTTTGCAGCGGAAACTTCAAAGAAACAAAATTGCGCCAAGTCGACGCTCTTATTTTCTTGTTGCAAGAGGATTTCTCAACTACAAAATGTCTTCACTTACCATTCCGGTTTAGTGAACCAATTATATCGTCAAAGAAAAAAAAAGAAATAACCCTAGCGGAAATTGAACACAACAATCATATGACATATCGCACGTAAGAAAACAATCGTAAGTCGCTCATTTGCAGAAGACAGAAAGAAGAAAGTCCCAAAAAATTGACGAGTTCATTCTGTTGAAAATATGCCGAATTACCAAATCTTGTCACAGTTTGCCTTAAGAGCACTTTTAGCCGATGTAATGATACGCTTAAAGGTATAGTCAACACAATGGGGATAATAATAAAGCAAACAGGCGAATAAAGATAAAAATAATAACAATGAATTTCTTAGCGAAGCAATTAAAGATGACTAATTAGATGGCCAGATTTTGGTTGAGTCATTAATCGTTTTTCTTCGTTTTAAACCTTTTTAGAGCAATTAAAAGAACTTTCTATCCGATAAGAGCGCTTAAGTTGGCGTCTTGTGCAACACATACTAAAAGAGAGGGGAATATGAAATTAAGAATGATACAGCGTTGATGAAAGACATCATAATAGAACAAAAGAGATGGAGTAAGCATATATTACAACGTTTAACTTCTACCTATCCATTCCTATTAGCTGATATAGCGATTAGCAATAATTGCCGTATGATGATTTCTTTCTCGGCTGATCGAAATGGTGTTTACTGATTCGTTTTTTTCCTCTCTTACCTCATCTCTTACCAACATCACGAAAAAATATTAGGCAATTCCTCTCGAGGTCACATCCGTACATTGCTTCCTACATGATGCTCTTTCCTTCTGACAATTGGAACAGTTCAATTAGGAACGACTGCCATGAACGCTGAACAGCACCCCAGTGATCTGTACCTTCTATACCATCTATACCATCTATGGCCTGTATCATCTATATCAACACTGCCTAGAAAAGATTCCTCTCTTGCAACGGGAATATTAGTTAAACTATAGTAAATAACACTTTCGATAGCGACGATTTCTTTTTGGTTTGTCATTTGGAATAGCAAGGAAGCAAAAAACAATAAAAAAAACTCTACCCAAAAAACTTCTTATCATTTGTTTACTTCCTCCTAGTAGTGCTGACGTGAGTTTCCATACGATCGATACGAAAAGCCTCAAAGTTCAACGTTGAAAGATTTTTTAACATTGAAAGCATTGCTGTTGATTATCAGTGGAAAAAGCTTCGCGTTATGCTGTTGAATACAGCCGTACATAAAGCTGATAAGGAAAGAAAAAACGTGCATTATCAATGTTATGCGTATTGATAACAAAGTCTAGCAATAACAGTTGAAAACCTAAGAGGTGTAACAATTGTTGCTTTTATTTGTTGGATTTTTGGAGGTATTAGTGGTATCTATCTCCATCCTTCATATGGCTTACGGAATGAAAAATCTATTCAAGCAGAAAATGTGATAATTTAAACAGATAAGGTGCAATAATCATATAACCTATTGAACAAACAGGAATCAAATATCGTGTAGAATATTTAGTATTCAGCGGGGTAGATAAACCGTGAATCTGTTGAATCTACGATGAATTCTTCACTGTTAATGCGATATGTATACATCGATTAGTGAATGACTCGATGTTTATTCGAAAGCCAAGGGGCGAAAGAAGGCTAGCCCAACTAGAAACTAAAACCTTCGCGAAATTAGAGTTCTTCGGAAAGATGAATTCTAACAATTCGACTGATCGATTTTAATTCGTCAATGGTGACCGCTTATTGAATAGTTGGGCTTAAGCGAAAATATTTCCCTATATGTTAGCTAATATATCCTAAATGATTGCTTCAGCGAGTTTCTTCGGACTATCATTTGGCATCCATCTAGTTTCGCGCTGAAGGGTGAAGTTGAGAGCAATTATAGAGGCATCTAAATGAGACTGAACGTTAGGATGCATTGAGTTGATAGAGGTTATTTGACCTAAATGGATTTAAATGAACGGTTCGATGATCATAAGCGGAAATCAGACTGAGGTTATCGAAGAAAAACCTCTCTCAGCTAGTCGGAGGTAATACTAGAGGCTACAACTCACTCCGCGTTCAAATGGCCGCAATGATTTTCTTTAAACGAATCCCATCTTGATCTCATCCCCATGTAACAAAGCACTTCATACTAGCATGGCTTGAATAAAAAATAAATGCAAAGAGCGCTGAAATTTCTTTCAATTGGCCGTCAAATATTCTGAAGAATGCGAGCAGCGCAACGATTTTCTTCCGTCGAAAGAAAGCTGCGAAACAGTGCTTCCTAATTTGGTCCATATCCATCCATCGCGAACATTTTGCGCAAAATCGAAAGTTGCCAGGCCCTTCTGGCTTCGTCAGTTATGTCTATGTATTTCCCTGACTCGAGATTTCACTGTCAAATTCATGAAGTTATGTGTGCTCTCCCTCACTCATCCCTACCAAAGACTTGTCATAGACGGAAAGACTTATACATGAATACAATGAGGGGATTCATATATGCATTTCGGTCACAGATAGAGAAGAATTGTTGGGCTCACTGTGAGGAAACTGAGGAGCATCGGATGTGCAGCACATAGATTTCTTTGCGAATGCACTCATACTATTTAAAGTTCTTAAGGGATAAGTTGCCTACAAGGGACCTCAATTCATGAGAAAGTGGATTTAAAAAAATGAATACCAATGGCTACTGTAATAACTGCAAAATGAGTTGATATTTGCATAAATAATAGAAATACGAACCCCTTAAAATATAGCGGTGGTGTTGTGCCGAAGATTTCATCATCTGGGTCGCCAAACGAAACGAATGGACGAATATGCACCAAATCGAGACCCAATGAATCGGCGAAATGTACCGCTTTTTTGTCACTATGACTGTTCGGTTTCTTCAACGCTGAACTTAGTGACACTGAGCGTTCACATCTGAAATCGACAAGGAGAAAATTTTCTCAAAGATGCTCATATTCGCTCTTTACAAGATGCTTTAGTCGCTCTTCATTCGCTATTCGCTCCTTGCTTTATTCACTTATTCGCTCCTTTGAATTCGCTATTACAAGAGAACAGCGAATTCGAAACATCTTCCGGGTGTTCTAGGTGTTTAGGCATTATGCAAATGGAGATTGGGCGACTTGAAGACTATATTCGCTTGTTTTCACACATTTAATATGCGAACGATTCCACGATATTGACGCCAAGTAGGCGAAATATCTCACAACACTGTTTGAGGGAATGAATCTCGAGTTATATATCAAAAGCTGTTTCTTCGTCCACAACACTTCTCAGCAAAAGCAGCTGGCCGTTAGGTTCCGCATTTCCGTGGATTGATGGGGGGAATATCGAATTGAGGAAAAACAATCATTTGGAAAGTGCTGAAAAACAGAGGAATGCGCACAGCGACGAGCTAATAATGAGCAGAAAATATTCGCGAAAAGCTCCATAGAAAAGAAACAAAATATCTCCTCGGTTTCGGATAGGCGAATCGAATGCTTATGGACAACTGTGATAGACAAGTGCTTAAAATAGGACAATAACATAGAAGAAATAATTAAAGTAAGATGTCACTCACTTTTGAAAGAGGTGAAATGAGCGGGAACACGAATTGCAAAAAACAGTCGTTTATAAAAATTAATTCTTGAAGGAGATATTATTCACGTATTAACTCGAATTATTCACGTCTCAATTCAATTTTTATTATTGCGGTCGTAGCTATTTAATCGATTGTTTTGAAGAAATTTCTAAATTTATTTCTGCACTTATGTTTTGTCGTTTTTTTTCCCCTCATTGCAGAAT
>JAARMF010003261.1:0-14706 GCA_022844705.1 Toxascaris leonina
TCGATCAAAATTTTTTCCTTACTACGATAACGCGTTTTTCAACAACGATTCTTCGTTCAACTCTCTCTCTCCCTGCAGAAGTAGTAGGATTTCCGCCGACCAACCTCAAGATCTTTCATTCGCATCTCATAGATTGTTGGTCTCTTTCGATTGCCCAACCGACTGCTCTCGCTTATGGTTACTTAGGATTGAGTGCATGGTCTCCGCGGCTTTTCCAAATAACTAATGAGAAGCTAGTTCCCATCACTATCATCTATTTCTTTCTGCTTGCTGTCGTTGATAAAATCATCCTCTTCAGAATTTCCGTTTCACTGAGCTTCCCGTCAAAATCAACAGCTATATTGACATCTGTACTAAAGATGCTACATATATCAAATTGCGTCACAAGCATTGCTGCCACGGCGCAAATGCCCAGCACCACGAACAGCTAGCTCGTTGCCTAATTTCGCCTGATGACGTGGCGATGTTAAACGTCTCCATGATACTAAGTGCTCCAAGATGCGGTGGTGATAGATACTACGAGGAAATATGTCGCCTCAGAGAAGTATAGCACGAAACGGTCGGAGCCGCTAAAATTAGAATGGAATTGAAGAACGGTCTCAAAAAATTCCGTCACACAGAATAAAGATGGATATCTTTGCAGCACCTTACCAATTGTATGCTTTGTATTCGCAAAAGCGTGGACCATTGCCATAATTCGTTGCCGCTCTTCTGGATCACGTAGATCGGGAGCATTATTGACGACAATCTGGAATTATAGACATATGAAAATGGATAGAAGCAGGGAATGTTGAATGCAATGGAACTCGAACATGGAGTCGAACCTACGAAACGAGCTCCGGTAGCTCCGGTAACCTACGAAAAACCTAGCATTTCGATCCTGCCCTCTAACTTTTAAGTAACAGCAAGCATTAAGCGCTAACTTACAGCAATGAGCGTTCAAGTGCAATTCCTCGATGAAACTGAGGATAACAATAAGAAAACACAATGTTGGAAAACGTATTATAAGTTCAAATCCACTGAATAATCAACTATCGAAAAGCGGTCAATTCGAAGCGCACAAGGGAATAGGAAAAAAAATGCCACTTTTAAAATTTTCTTCGATTTAGCAATTACCTTCCGATTTTCTTTTTCTTTGCAGGAAACGAAATGGGCAGAAAAATCTTTAATTAAATTATTTCTGGCGGTCGCCACAAATAATATTTTGCAAATTTTGCAATTTTCGCGGGTTTATATTTTTCTATTTGGTATTTTTTATACCTTTATATTTTTATATCTGGCATGCACTTTTGCTGTGAAATTCGAAATTAACAGGAAATGCAATTCTTAGAGAGGAAAGCTCCATATTTTCATCGAAATTTTTCATCACTTAACCGTTTGCTCTCCGTTCAGACCCTCAAAAATTGCACCTATCGAATAAATCTGCCTTTTTCCCCTCCTCCACACAACCTATTTGTAAACAGTCAAATCATAATGAGATTTTCCTCTATGAAATCCTTTTTCATTGCAATCACAACGCATCGAAAACAAACCTGAAGAGGTGCACCATAATGCCAAAAGTATCTCTCTAAAATGCGATAGTGTGGAATCGCATAAGAATCCGAGACGAGTAAATTCACCGGCTCAAGACCCTCTTTTACTTGCGTACAGCCATATATCGCAATTGCACAATAGATGAAGAACCACACAGCTGCCAATGCGCGCATTACTGGCTGCATCAATACAGGCGCAAACCTGAAGCATTCAAAATTATCGTTGAAACCCATTCATATGATAAATATCTATCCTGAAAATCCCGCTGTATATATATACATACATATGTATATACATATATATATATATATATATATATATATATATACATATATATATAAAACTTTTTGCACATATATTCCTGAGTGGATTATACAAATCTAGTTTATTGATGGTCAAGTTTCGATAAAACTTCCATCAAAAAACTTTGCCGGGTGCTGTTTTCTGAATAACGAGGGAACATGCCGAGATCTTCTCAGCAGTTTTTGAATCATATCGGTACGCTTCGAATCGCTATATTTTCAATACGAAGAAATTTTCGAAAAATATTTCTTGCCTTCGATTTCAGTGATGTTGATATCAAACCATAAAACTAGATGAACTCATCACAAACATATGCAACATAAGTAGCTTCTTCGAAAAAAAAAAGAAGAAAATAAGGACCGCTAAAAGGAGGAATATTTATACAAATGTATTGAAATTGGTATTAATGGGATAGTGTCTCAGCAACCGCTTTCCCGACTGCGCTGTCGTTTGAGCTTTTAGAGCTGAGACTGATTTCGATTACTACTGGTTTGCTCGACGGACGAGTACACACGGACTTCCGCACTCGGTCAACTATCCGAAGTCATATTTCGACTCCGGATGGGTGGATTTTGACAATCTAAGGACTACTTGACTTCGAGACGAATATCGAAATTTTCTATTGTAGTGGTACGTGCGGCAAGCGATTAGTGCGCGCACAGCCGCGCGATGCCGGTGAACGGAGCACCCGGTCAACTATCCGCAGTGCTCCGGATGGACGGGTTTTGATGACGTTAATCAATCAACTCCGCATATGTGCAACTATTTGATAAGCGTAACTTCATATAAGGCGCTAATCTATTATATACAGGATAGAAATTTTTTCAAGCTTTGACACGCAACAACTTTCTTCAAATTTAACCTAGATCAGTGAAATTTCAAACATGAGATACGGCTGGATTTAATCCGTTTTCAGCTTACTGTTAAAAGCACAGACGAAGAAAACAGCAGAAGAATATTACTGAAAAGTTTCAGCCAAAAAAAAAATCCCGGCTAATTGAGATAGTGTTTATCGAAAGCGTCAAAAGTTTGATGACCAACCAATCTTGAAAGAAGATTTTTGCGCCTGAATCCCTTAGATTTTTCTTGAGATTTTTAGGATCTGGATCCGCTCGTGAACCCAACCAAAAGAGGCGAGTCCATAAAGAAGACGACTTAACGAGCGTCTCGGGAACGGTAGGCCGCAACCAGATACAGTGTAAGCCAGCCGCCTCCCAATCGGTAGCCAATGATAATAGCGCACAGAAGAATGTAATCTGTATGAAAAAAGAGAGCTTTATCTTAAACTGACGTTTTTGACATCGGAGTTACTTGGAACGAAAATATCTGAACAACTGAAACTTTTATTGCACAACTTCAGAAAAAATATTTCTCATTCAAAAATATTCAAATATATTTCCAATATCTCAAAATATTCAAAAATATTTCTCAGGGCAGAAATGAGTTGAGTATTAATCCCATATCAACATTTCTACGAGCTTATGGAGAATGTACATAGCATAAAGACTAAAGTTTTTAACTAAAATGCATAGATTCCGACTTTTTTACTTTCACGGTGCTCACTGCATCAGATGCAAAACGCTAACTTAGGCTTTTATTGGCACATACTTTCACAATAATAAAAAAAGCTTTTATTCACTGTAATCAACTGAATTGAGATATAAGTAGAATAAAAATCCGCTTTGTTTCCGCAATTTGAATTGTATAAAATATCAAACGCAATCTACCTGATAGACGAATGTTGCCGATATTGCGGTACACGTATAAATACAAAAGATCTGCACAGCTGGTATCCTAAAAATAAACGAACATAAAATAATCATAATTAATTCTCGACAAGTACATTCTTTAATAGAGTTCTCTTTAGCATGCTAAAATTCTACTAATACGACACAATGAAGGAACCTTTCTCATTTAACGACATATCTAGAAAAAAAGTATGCCCTAAATGAATCTCTATATAAAAAAATGATATGAGTGATTCATGCACTTAAGAATTAAAGAAAACTTATAAAGTTCAAGCAGAGGATCACATTGGAGGTATTGAGTTGTTTGTAGAAAGAATAAAATACCATAGATAAGCGTAGTCACATTTTTGGAAACAAAGGACGGGGTGAGCTTTCACTCAAAAACCAAAAATGATTAAGCATTATCATACAGCAAACCTGTAATATATAGCTATCAACTATAACTCATTTAGTGTGGAGAAAAATATCCGTCTAGTTCTGATGATAGATTGTAAACACGTCGAATTGGGTGAAGCAATAACCGACCGAACGTTGACTTTGGAAGATTAAAGTCGAGCAAACTGGGCTCAATATTTTGAACGACAATCATTGTCACCTTAATACTGTCAATATAGTTAACCCCTCCTTCCCCCCCCCCCTCCCCACTCACATGACAATAATCAATCCCAATATTCTCACAACATAGAATTGTTCTACAGACATTCACTAATAAACAAAAGAAGCAATCCTATAGACATTATAAAAGGAAATCTTTCAAAGTTTAAAACCGAAAGCAAACGTTGTAATAGCGCCAACTCCAAACGAGAATGCATCGGTAAGCGACGTAATGAGAATTGAAATTGCCGCATCGCTCATACATTCACCGATACGTCTTGGCACCGGATATGCTCGATTTGTGTGTCGTACCGCCGATACCATTAGAAACATATTGTCGGTACCAACAGCGACCAATAAGAATGGCATTACACCCACTATATCGTTGTATGGAATCCCTGAATTATGATGACATTGTACTCAAAAAGAGGAAAAATTCGAAAAATGCCACATATAAAACTCCCTTCCAAATATTACAAAACTTTGTTTGAAGTATAAGCTCCTTAGATTTAAGTCACATAATTTCAGCGGAAGGGGATTCGTATCAAAAATATTCGAACTTTAAAAGATTCCGACCAATAAATGCGAATGAATGGCATTAGAATATCGTATAGACAAAATTACAGCATCAGAAGCAAAGATAAGAAGTGTAATCATGCAGAAATTAGATGCGTCTCGGTCATCAGAAGCATCAAACCTGAATGAAGCACTTTATATATGCGGAACGGCTATGCTCATAGTGCTAAATGCTTCCAGTACAAAATTTTGAGTGGCTCTGCTAAGCGGTTTCCATTTGAAAATTATTTTTTGAGAATGGATATTGCTTGATCTCTTCCGGACTATTCTGCAAAACGTACTTAAATTTCACGCCAGCATATCCGCATATGCAAATTAGCAATGACAAGAATTGTGATTTCATTATAAGGATATGTTTCAGAAAGAAGCAAATATGAAAGCGGACGATGTAAAAATGATCAAAGAAAATTAAAATATAAAAAGCCGCTACCTAGAAGATTCGTGATACCAATGCCAGTGATGATTCCCATGCCTGCATTAATGACGCCAAGCAATGAAAGTACCGGTTTCGATAGAACCCAATCGATATAGAAAGTGCCTTCGATAAAAATTATCGAACAAAGCACAGAGAAGCACACCAGAATGGTGAATGCAAGCACAAATCGTGGAATTAATGAATCCGCATTTCGTTTCAACTCTTCAGCCAATGTCTGCGAGTGGAAATAAGTGTAAGTAATATAAGGATCTTCCGGATAGTTCTCCAAATGTTCTTGTAATGTCTGCAACAATAGCAGTTATAACATCAACATCGATAAGCTGCACTTCAATATTCCACTTTTCTAATTAGCAGCGATCTTCACGGTGGTTGATTGTACCGATAGATAACGAGCGAGAAATATCTCTGCGAGCGATTTGCATGCTTGAGTGCGGCAGTTACAATCGCTTGCACGGAAAGAAGAAATTCGCTCCAATTGTTTAATTATATCATCGGATAATCGAACATATTTATATCGCCATCGTCAGAGGAAATTATCATCTCCTCTTTTATCACGAAACGAACAATTCAATCGAAAATAAAGCGAATATTTTATAGCCGATAAGAATAGAGATCTTAAAGCTCTTTAACGACGCAAAATAGTCAGTCATCAAATTATGAAATGAGGAGAAATATGGAGCCATATTTATGTTTTCAAATCAACAACATATGAAAGAAGAAAACTATTTTGAAAATATAGCAACCATGCTAGACGTTTTAGGATCGCCGATCTAATATTTGGACAATTTGGGCAGTTTCATGACGCAAGAATTTTAATATCGGGAATAATTTGGCACTTATAACCGATCGCTGGTACATATCGCTAGTGTCTGACAACAAAGGAAGAATTTTTTGAGATATGAGTTGATTTGTTCTCTGAAGCAAAAGGTATTTCGTAGAAGAGGATATATAGTTCAAAAATTGCTCCATTTGACCGCCATCATAGTAGAATATCTTATGTAGATGGAGAAAGGAAGTAATACTGAAAAAAGTGTAGGCTGAAACATTGAAGGAGTTTTCAATAATAAACAACTTTGCAATGAAAAATATATAGAAAAATCTGCAGCGCATAGGAGGAGAGCCGAACTTAGCGGCTTTTTATATTCTTTCTCCAGCTCTTATGTAATACTTCTGTTTTTCTCAGTCGTAAACATCAAAGGTTGAGGCGCTCAACATGAACTTAAGACGTACAACACAAATACACCCTTTCAAGACTATAAAACAGTAGGAAAAAATCCTTTAAAAAGAATGGATTTATAATTATTGAGTTAATTCTAAAAGATCAACAATTCTGTGATAAAATAATTCAGCTAAGTGTGTAAATAATTCAGCAAACCGTTTTATGAAGGAAATATCGCGTAATGCATCATATAATCGCCGGATTATGCTCTTGATTTAATGTGGTCAATTCTTATTTTGTGAACTAGATCGATAATCGAGAGATTTTGCGAGCAATAATACCGTAAATCATTAAAATTCAACTGTTTTCTATTGATATTCGATTATGACATAAAAAGAAAGCAATGCTCGAAGATTAAATACGTATGGGTGTATCTGGAAACGTTCTCAACAATCGGCCGCTCTTCGTATCGTCTTGTGAGAATTGGATGATTAGCACAGGTGTTCTTTTTATATTTTCATGATTCCTTGTTAAAGATCATTTATACTTACGACAATCATCCCTCGAGGTGATAAGTCGGCGACGTTCTTTTATATAAACACGACGCGCATAATGCTAGCGGTTCTAGCGAGCAATTGCTGCCAGCATTTAAATGCTTTTTCGCAAAAAAAAAAGGAAAGAAATCTACCACTGTTTTTTTTGCTCTTCTGGATAAATGGAATAAAAAACACACCTTTTCCCAAATTCCGGATATATATGAGACGTTGACGGGATGGAATCTGAGATGATATAATAGAAACCACGCATGAGCACTAACGACAACAGTCGTATCGTTGGGACCATGCGAGAGTTTAACGCCACCCAACGCACCGCCAATATAACCACTTCTGAAAGTGAGAAAATTCAACTTGAAATTCCTCTTTTTTTTCATGTGAAGGAAAATGGTTCCGAAAGTCTTCGAAAATGGAAGAAATCCTTCTATCTAGTTATAAGGCAAGGTACATTTCAAATTAATATTGCCATTTTCCACATCATCGTAATGAGATGCATGAGATGAACATAAATGGAAAATGAATTAATAACAATAGCAACATACGATGGGCTCTTTAATATCAATCAGCGGCTTGCAGAGACCACCCAAGCACAAGGAAAATATCTCATGATTAACGCTTACTTATGTGCGATCGTTTTCGCTGACCAATTCAATTTGAACCTTCACCTTACAAGATGCTCTTCGATATTTTTTCGCTCTTTTTTTTGCCGAAATTTGAAGGGTAAAATGAGCAAAACGCTGTATAAAGACATCGTGTCGAAGCGATTAAGCATAGAAATGATGGTTTGATTATTTTTTTCTTTTATTTTTCAAACGGACTTTCGAAATATTTCATAACTGAAAATAATATTTCATGGGAATATTTTCTCGTAGTTTATGAGACGTAAAACAATTCTCAGAAGGAAAAAAACTGGAGGAATAGTGACAGGAAATTTTTTACGCCAGCGTGAAGATTGAAAGAAAACCCCGATTAAACTTTTAGACTCTTAAACTCTTACATATGGCATCTACATTAATATAAACGGAGTAGGAAATACTCAGCACTTAGACGAGAAAAAACACGAGGTAATGTACGCAAAAAACCACCCTGCCGTAAACCCAAAACCACCCTGCCGTAAACCCAAGTGAAAGAAAATGATACGTTCAAATAGGGTGCAAATCATTTCAAAACTCAGAGTTCTAATAATAAGCCAGCTAGAAGTATTCTCCCACAATTTCACTTTTTGTTCGAAACGTTCACCAAATCTGTTAAAGTCGCCAATGATGCAACAACCTATGCATCATGAACGATAAAAAGTAAGCTTTTTAAAGTAAATAAATAATGAGCGGACATACGCAGCTCCAAATCGAACAGTCGGAAAAGTGATATTGATGCCATGATTGAAGAGATCATTGACGATATGGACGTGTTTATTGCCAGGACATCCTTCGGAACGCCATTTCAAACATAAATCCTTATATCTGTACGTTTGTCCGTTATGTACTACTTTCACGCGATTTTGTATGTAAAGATCGAGTCGGCGGATCGCTTCTGAATATGGTGGTTCCAGAACGTTGCCATTACCTCGTGCGGCCACTATCACCTAAAACGATCAACCCACTCATCGTCTCGATATACCGCTGTTATATTGATGAACGCTTTTTTAATCTCTCATTCAACTTTATTTAATGGCCTCAGCAATGCTTTCACAAACGAGAACACGGGTGTTACGCTATCAGAACCATAGGCTGGGAAACAAAATGATACGTTGAAGTTAACAAGCATTTCAGAGGATAACTAACCTTCTTTTTCAAGCCTTTTTTGCTACTATGGGAGTCCTAAGGCACCAAATCTTTCGAGTATAGTGCCACAAGCCTGCCCAACTTTCTATTGAAGAAGTTCTCATTTGAGCATTAACTTCTACCAACTTGTCTCAGATAATGGCAAAGGAATTTAGGAAAAAAAAACCTAAATGACCTATTAAAACCTCTGAGAAAACCAGTGAACGAGTTTTCAAGGAAGAATTCGCGCAGTACTGCATTGTTTCACTGACGTCACTTGAGCTCTTTTCGTTGTCTACAACTCCCGAATAAACTGCATGAAAAGCAGCTTTTGTCCCCCCACATCGTCCGACCACTGACCTCTGACCCTCAAAAACTCAAGCTCCTTGAACCCCACCCACAGAATCTGAATTTTCTACCTCTGTCTATAAAGTACGACCGCTGCGAAATCAGTCGCGACCTAGTTGAGCTTGTGCACTCCCATTTCAATTTCTGAAGTGAGGAAAAGATTTCATGAAAAATTCGAAAAAAATAACCATTCCATTTAAGTGGCGAGATTTCGCCAGATTTCGGCGCTCGAACGCTCAAACAATAAACGCCCTCACGTAACAAACATTGTGATTGCTGATGTTAAATATAAAAATGAGGATTCGAAATGGCGCAACAACATTTTTTCTTGCCTTCTCTCATTTTATGTTACAAACCAAGCGTGAACCTCACTAAAGAAGTTAACACTGTCTACAGCGTAAGGCTAACTATGCCACGACTGAAAAAACAAATGCGTAAAAGAGAAAAACTCTCTCTTAAAAGCGCAAAAATTTCTAGACGAAGTGATATGTGATATTCCGAGATGGATAGGACAAGCATCCCTGATAATAAATTATGACCGAAAGGATCTAAATGAAATGACATTAAAGGAGAAGCTCATAGACACGTCGAAATTCCCATCTTTTGCACGATGGAGCATACTAGAGGGACGCACAGGTTAGAGGTGGGGTGATGTGGAAATGAATAAGACTGGCCGATGGCCTAACTGAGTCAGTGATGACCCCCTGGCTGCAATCACTGATTGGAAGCAGATCCGTATTGCTCAAATCTGTCACAACAACACAATAAAAGGCAGATAAGCGGCGTTCGAAACAACCTAAAACATCTGATGGAGATGTCAAGAATATCGTCACGCATTTCAACTGCTCCTTTTAGATGCTTACAAATGAAAAAGCTTGGATAAGCTTTTACAAACTAAAGCAACGAAAGTTTAACGATGTATTAGTATGATGCCAATGAAAACCGCCTACCTGAACCTCTCTCGACTGAGTGACCACTCGGCCCGGTATATAGTTGTGATCATGCAAAGGCCATAAATCATGGATTATTTGTCTCTCGACTTTACTTGGCGCATTTGTCGGCGTGAATAAGTAAACAGCATCTGTGAGCGGCTCCAGGTGTAAAAATCCAACGGCGCATGTGGCCGTAACGAGTAGCGGGATGACGATAAACGGTAATGGGTGCAACGCCACAAAACGACCATATCGATAGAAGAGTTTTGAAAGTGGTCGTTCTATACAGTCGAATGACGTCATCCCACACCTGCTCGATCAGCCGCTACTATAGGCCTCAAATCGCAACTTAGCAATGAATGATTTCCTAAATAACTGCAGTGAACAACGATTGAGAATTTTGACAGGGAATCAATCGATCTCTCATAGGCGGCGCTATTCATATTTTCACAAAACTGGACATACGAGGAATAAGGATGAGGCTATTCCACCTTTTCGAGTTCATGGAGACAAGCATTCGTTATGTATATGAAAAAGAAATCTTGAAAATGCACGTATTCTGAGCAGGTGGCAAAGCAAATGGTACTTGAGATTCGACTACAGGAGGTTTTTGAGAAAGATTCTATAGAGATTCTTTCTTCCTTAGGTATCTTACATGAAACAGTCATGAGTATGAAACGTTATGATAAAGTCTCTGACAAAGCTTAAGGACACTCCAAGTACTTAGCGAAACTTTTCGACGAAACTATCACCTATCACAGATGGATTACGTTATTCAACATTTAGCCGGTGCGTTCACGTCAACTGAGTAAAACACATTGAAAAACGTTCCTTTATCTCCAAAAGTTCAAGATTATCTATGTTTTCTTTGTCGCCATAAGCAAGAGAGAGAGAGAGAGAGAGGACTTTAAACTGCTTGATAAGTACAGGGCTAGGTGGACAAGAATTCTACAACAGAAATGGAACATCTTAGGACTGAAGTAAATCGAACGCATTTCCACTTATTTTGAGAGGCGAAGAAATTAAATTAAAGTAGTTACCACATAAGGGATCTGAGTAGTTAATGAATCGTAAAGCTTCACACCACAATAAATGTTGATAAAATATCAGTGGAAAAATAACAACATAATTATTATTTTATTTTATAACATTAAAATTGATGCATTCAGACGTATTTCATCAAAATTATCCGCCGAGAAGCGGAATTCAGTAGATTAACAAGCATTAATATGTAGTCATTTTTTCCTATAAACATACCCACATTCATTGTTATCTTTTAACTCTCTCATATGATTGCCCTTAAAGTAAAGAAAAAGCAAGCATAAAATTTAACATTAATAAATTAAAATTTAATATTAAATATTAATAAATACATAAAATTAATAAAATAGAAAAGTGATGATAAATATCATCGAAAGATCTTTATTCGATCTCTTCACTCAAATGAACCACTATAAAATAACTTATTAAACATAGCACTAAACGAACAATTTGCAAAATTTTAATGAAAATTTGTGTTATATTTTTGAAGATCTCTCTGCGAAGGAAATATAACATTAATGTAAAGCAAAAAAGAATCAACATAAAGGAAAAAAAATGATATTTTTGAGAGATATGCGCACGATAATGATATCGCACTCTAATACACCCTTCTAGCAGCGTCATTCACCAAACCAACCGATTAACGACACTAAATTCCAACTCGTCCTTCATACACTACAACAGCAATGTTTAACGATCTATGGCATACATATGCACTATCTTATTTTGTTCTACGTTCAAATGTGTCAACTCCCACAATAAAGAGTATCTAAATGAGCACAACTGTCTACCTCTTAAATAGTAGAGTATGATCGCATCTTTCAATACTATCATATTATCATTACCCTTAAATTCGGTTTCTCTTTGGGCACACTTGTTTCCATAAATTCTTCTTCAATACAATCCATTCAAGTCAGTTTTCATGCCGTTTTCATGATGTATCATCTAGAATGAATCCTCTCCTCAACATATTCCCACTTCAAATTCCTACCTCATTTTGATATGATGAATTATGCTTTATCCCCCCACTGAGATGTGTTTTAGCAACGACTATGCATGGACAAATAATACTGTCTGGAAATAGTTAGTTGATGGTTTTCAATTCAGATATCGACAAATAATTATCCTACAATCCACCACTCCAACTATATATAGCTTATTCAACTCAAGCTTTGCTTATGTATTCAAAATTATACAAAACAAATTCAAACGTCAGTAGAAATATTGGAGAGATTAACAGATGCAATTAATTTGGACCTATTAAGCATTATATTATCATAAAATTGCATAGATTAGACAGGTTATAAAAGACGTAGAATCGTAAAGACAGCTAATTTTTTGAAGTTAAATCCCAAACTCGAGAAATAGCATCATCGAACCAATTGGATGAATTATAAAAAATTATGCAATATGGCAAAGAACCTATATTTCACGCTTGCTAGCAACAAAATTAAGCGAAATATTTATAGATTTGCACAACATTTACGAAACGTTCACACAACTTATTCGAGCTCACTCTCTGTTATTAAGCGGAAAATTATTTTCTAGCGTTATGTGGATAATTCGCGATAATTTGTACGTTGTGGGGTTCTATAAAGAATCGTTTTTATAGCAATTTTTTTTCAGTCCAGAATAAAACGACGTATATATGGAGTCGATTACAAAGTGTAAAACTGTAAAGGTATTGAAGGCGAGTTACGTTAAGCATTGATGAAGTAAGTCACCTATTCGAAAGAACAGAATAATATCAGTAGCAACCTCACTTTTCGTATAGTTTTTTTTAAGATAAATGACCAGCTCTCTCACTGTTTATTCTCACCACCCCTCCCTATTGCCTCATAAATAACTATTTGATGAGAAAAAAAGAAAAATTAGTAGCTTGGTAATTTCATTGTGATAATCATAACAGCAGAAATAGGGCTGATAAATACTAGGAGAAAGTTCGAGTAATGCGGCGAAAAGATGGACAAATCGAATTTAAATAATCATTAAAAAGCATTGCGAATGCAATTTTAAAATAAGTATATTTTGGGAAATTTACAAATAATTTGCTTTTTTAAAGGAAGAGTGATGCGGACTGAATTCCAGAAGTATGTCTAATATTCTGATAAATGAATAAAAAATAGTAAACGGAAATTCTTTGGAAAATTATATTTTCCTAGATATTTCAAAACGAATGAACTGAGTCTAACATTGCCGAAAAACTCTTAAATATTATCCGATACATTTTTCCAAATCGCTTAAAAGGAAATCCTTCCTTTTCCTAGCTTAGGTCATATTCCACTCTCTCTCTCTCTCAACATCTATGAATTTTAATTCGTTACGATCAGATTATTTTAATGCAATAATAAGTGAAATAAATGAATCATTAAATAGTTACGATTTATTAAGTTTTGATTGGCAATCGAAAGATATTAATTAATTATTCACTTTTAATTCTTCTCATCAGCTCGAAAATATAAATATTTGAGGGACAGAAGATATTTGTTCTCGTTTATTAGGCTCATCACTTTTGCTTCTAATGGATATTTGTGGAATAAGCATGCTCATTGCTTAATATATTCAAGTTGTATTGTTTTCAATGTTTTATGCTTCATTTATAGACTATTGCAGCGTTATACTCTCGTGCAATTTGAAAACTTAACGTCGATATATGCATGTAATTGAATTGATTTTAAAAGATCTATGAGTACACATCATTAAATTAATTTGTTTTACTCGTTTTCTGAAATATACGACGAATGGGAAAACGCAAACGTATTGTTTGAATGAAGTTTGGAAAAAAAAGACGTAGAGAAGACTGCATGCAATATATGTAATTCAATGAATTGGAGCAACGAGTTGCATTAATACTCGAACAATGATTAATTAGAGCGTTTCTGAAGCGAATAAATTAACTGCTAAAATTCGCCAAAAGTTGCTCTTCTTCGTAGAAATTGGCAAATTTGACTTGCAAATTTTTCACTTGAAATTTTTTTTAGGATATAACCGGAGATTGTAGCAAATTTCATGCCGACAATTGTTCTAGTTACCGACTAGGTGACAAATGAACAGACCAGCGGATAAATACGTATATAAGTACAAATATGATAGAATTATATGCAATTTCGCTCGCAACATTTTTTTAGTTGTATAAAAATAGGATAGAAACACCTTAAATCACTTCGTTAATTCTTGCATATTGATGAGAAATCATTACAGCATTGTAAATATAAAAAGCCTAAATGAACATTAATTTACAACGAATAACAATAAAGCTATCAACTCATTTAATTATTCTTTTATCTATCTATCTTTATATTCTTATTCGCAAACCTTTTTTCATGCTTTCCTAACCAGATTGTATTGAAATAAATATAAAAATCGGCGTTATATTTTAAAGTAAGTAAGAGGAAAGTGGGAGGGGAAAGAAGTGGGGGGACTATGGACGATTGCACGCTGGTAGGGACTCTTAACGAATTGAGAGTGATTTTAGAGGACGTTGACCAGTCATCGCACACGCAGTTGCATAGGTTGACCTAGAATAACACGGACGCGACGAGTGTTGAACAAACCCGCAAACGCATTGCATCGGGTACGCAATAATTCCTTTCATAGTGAGCAACTCGGATCGTGTGGAATGTTATTCGCTTGTCGATATCATGTTGTGCTCTTTCATCCTTCAATTGCATGTTCATTCGCCACCAAAATTCTTAAATAATTACTCCAGAGCACCCCCCCCC
>JAARMF010003262.1:4606-21181 GCA_022844705.1 Toxascaris leonina
CACGAATAACTTCGTGAAGAGATAAAGAGCTTAATGAATGCTAAGCAAAAAAAAAAGAAGAAAAAGAACAATGAGTATCATGAAATAGCAAAGCTTTCATTCCTAATTGTGAGGTATACCCTATATCTGCGGGATGCTGAACAAAACGAAAATAAGGTATTATGAGACAATATGTAGTGAAGGAAATCAAGGAAGGAAAATACCACTGGAAGTGATAAGCATATTAACATAAAAAATTTTCTTATAAGCTTATTGCATTCATGCTTCTCTTCCCGCCTTCAAGCAAATATCAAACTATTAAGCTATCTCATAGCTCTTCTTCCGCAATCGCCAAAAAAATTAGAGAGGCGAAATAGTGGAACAAAAAAAGAAGATGTGTAGTAACTGAATATAATTTCGTAAATAAAGCTATCAATCGATGGAAATTAAATGACATATTTAACTGACATATGAAAGAATCGCTCAATCATCGCCCATACTCAAATACTATCTATAAAATACTCATAAAATTATTACTTCTATATAATTTCCAATCTGTTTTTCTCCCACAGCTATCAAAGCGCTCAACACAAAGGATTGTTTCGTTTGTGTTTCATAGACGAAATAAGAAAAAAATCTGCGAATATTTAGACTCTTAGCTACCTAAATCCTGGCAGATCGAATTGTTCATTAGCATATAGTTGAGGATTAATTAACTTATATATTTATAAAATTCAATTGAATCCCATGAGTGAAGTGCTCGCTTGTGCTAATGTAATAATAACAGCGGTATTTATGAGATGAATGGAATTTCTCAAGTCAGGAGTAATATTACAGATCATTGCACGCTCGAAGTGTAAAGATATTCACAGAAGTTCGAGAGGAGGGTGACCCCTCTAAAGACCTGAATGTTAAGGTGGTCTTTGAAAATTGATTATTTATATCTATTTGCTAGTCAATGATCAAATAATCGGCAGCTGAAAATTTCGATTGTCCGTTGTGAGCCGTTCACTGCTCAAAGCCGCAACTGAAGTACTCAATAAGCTTGGTGCACTGATAATTTCTTGTTAGATAAGTTTGTCTCCACACTGGCTACCTGAACGTATTATTGGCTTCTTCGCTCCAGTATTAAACTTACACAAAGTTTTGAGTATATTGAAGGATGGATAATATGCGAGTGAGTGAACGATGGGAATCACATCGTTGAAAGGCTTAACACAGCATAAGCTATAATAACCAGTTGAGTCGAGTTGATGGACTCAACTTGATTATTGCATTAATAAAACGCATTAATTTGTATTTATGCTCCTATTTCAATCGTTTCCCTAAAACTTACTCATTTTATTTCAATAAATTTCGCGACTATATGTTATATTCGTTATTTCTTATTCGAGGCATATATGATAGTGTTTATGCATAATAGCGCAAATAAATATTTCATTTACGGCTGAAAGGGCTGGCTCTTTTTTCTTNCGGCTAAAAGGGCTCTTTTTTCTTGCAAAAAAATGAACACAACTGCATAGCAGCAAAAATAATGAAGCAATGAACGCTTATATAAGCAATTATTTCTTTGCCTTTGGCTCTAATAACTTTCCGATCTATGAGGGAATTTACTTATTGCATTGAAGAAATAAGAATTCAATCAGCAAACTTTTCTTTCGCAAACAAATAGACCAATTTCAGTTCTTTCTTGAAAATTCTTTCAACATAATTTATAGGAATTTACGAATTAGAACAATTTTTGAAAAGTGAAAATTACAATAAGTGAAATATTCGCCGATTTTGCTCGGAAAAATTTATTTCTCCAGTTCGCTAGAGAGGGACATCAATCGACGATTATGTGAATAATTAACAACCAATCTCGAATAGAATGAATGGTATTGTACTCGAAACAACACTTTCTTTCCGCTTAAAAGCAATATTTGCTCAATACTTGGTTGATGCATACTAGTTCAATACCGGCTTAAAGAGTTAGCTTGCTAAGCATACAAAAGTTTCCGCTATAAAAATTTAAATACTTTGTATGGGTTTGGCAAGATGCATTTGCACTACGGCAACGTCGTGTTGGGATCGCATAGGCACATTTGTTTGCCCTTCCTTCGATTCCTTAGTCACAATTTGAGAAAATCGAAATTTGAGCAGTGAAATTCGATGAGGTATCACTTAAACCGCCCACCACCAAGTTCTAAGACGGTCAATAAAGTTTTGAGTGAGCGCTAGCCATTGAGATGTGGCTATATGATCGTCGACGTCTGTTGTTCAAACCGGTCAAGTGGCAAAAAAACTGATTATTTTAGAGCATTTTTATGAGCGGTCGGTTGGATGGGTGGAATTGCAGAAACATATGCCGGATTAGCTTCATTGATTGGCTTTTACGCATATTTAAGCTATTGGCTTCAACGCTAACACATAAATTTGCATATGGATCAACACAAGCGAATACACTAGGAAGCTTCTTTGGGTTAAGCAATTGAAAAAGTGGTAAAAATGCTCAAAATGTATTCATATATCATGTCAAGAGCCGATTGATCCTTGCTATGGGCTGTTGTGGACAATTTTTCTCGACACATTCAGGAATAAGGAGGCGCAGTACGTATTAACCCTCTCGAGATTCCGAACAATGTGAAGTTGACCAGCTGAAGTGATATTAAGAGTGTCACATTAAACATATATTTGGTCGAGACGAAATTTCAGGAGATCATAACATCAAAATTTCGATGGCATTATTCTCTTTAACTGGAAAAGTTTATTTATTACCTCGCAATTAAAAATGTTATGAAAATATTTTCGCATATTTTTGGGAATATTTTCTCTAATCTTTCTTTTTTTTGCATAAGAGAAATGATGAGTATTATGCGAAAGAGATAATTCAATTTAGCAAGAAAGACATTGGCAATTCACAAACGACTAACNTGATTCAATTACGCATGAAAGACATTGGCAATTCACAAACGACTAACACTAAAGCTCACTCATCTAATGAGATTAAGTTGAAACTAACGAACGAACTCACGAACACACTCGGATATAAGTGCATAAACAAGTGTGCAAATACGGTATACACTTGAGAGATTAGAATTTGCAAAATTTTGCAGAAAATATTTTTGCGAATTTTTGCGAATCGAAAAATAATTCTCGTATTTTGCATTGATTTCACGCAAACTTTGCATCAATTCGCAATTGCAAATATGTATAGAAGTATGCTTACTCTGCTGCAAATTTCGTTGGCAATTGTCTTCAATGAGTCGGAGCCAAAGAATTAAAATAACACATTAGTAATAACGACTCGCACGATTTTTATACACCTCTTCCATATATTCTTTTAATTTTTTTTTTTTTTTTGTTCGCTCAACTATGCTTAAATTATTTATTATTTGTTGATGCAAACGATGTCTCGCATTTTTTAGTGGCCCGTTTTCCCCTAGAATTCCCTCGCCTCCTCCCCCTCCTTCCCCCTCCCGCTCGCCGCGAAAAGAAAGGTAAACTATTATTACGACATGGTTAGTGTATTTAATTGCATATGTGCCTGTTTGTGTGGTAGCTTCAATGTGCTAACTACAAATACATATGCACACAAATACACAGATGCATATAAGTGTATGTACATGTACACACATACATAAATATATGCACCTAGATATATGAATACGACGAGGCAAGTGCTGATTGATCTCCAGCAGTTTATGCTAACGAACGAGGAAGGTGAATGATGATGATTGAAATAAAAATTTGCACACGCGAAAGAGTTATAAACCANNNTAGTTTCGAATTAGATCGGATATTTATTGGTCATATTCTCTTCTATTTTCGGTGAGAATTTAAAATTTTTACGACGATGAATTTTCTTACTTCTCTACTAGCTAGTCTAGCAGGAGAAAAGAAATCGGTGCAAAAAAAAATTTGTTGAAAATTCGTTGCCAATTTCTTAGCGATTGGTTCATTGAAGCGAGAAATTTTTGGCTTGTTGCAATACGATAAGGATTATATCGGCGATAGAATTTTGACGAATTTGGTCGACTATTTATTCGATGTAAATCGAAAGTGCAACGTATTTGTGAAGTTGTAATGGACACTTATAAACGTATGCCAATTCTTGATTTTAGCTTTCAATTATATTCCACTTGAATGCATATAAAATCAACGATAAAAGCGCATTTATCGTATTGCATAAGTAGCACAATAGCAAATTTTATTAGGTTATTAAAATATTTGAAGAGAATTGCCTCTCCGTTTTTTTCTTAGCTAAGTGAATCTTTTCGTTGCATAATGGGTGCTCGATGAGGATCAATTTTTGCAACAATTGCAAACTTTTCAAAGATCACTCAATTGCGTATATTACATTTCGATTTTGCAGTAAGTCATTTTCTTCTATTACTTAATGCGAAAACTTAATAACATCTCAAACGATATTTAATTACCTATAATTGACACCACGTCAAGAGGAAGTAAAGTTAACATTGTTCATATTTAGCGAATAAGAATCATTTTAGTCGATCCAGAAGTGCACTCTAATAATTTGTTCTCAATCTTAGCATTATTATCCTGAAGTGACATCTTTTCAAATGCAATCTGTGTCCACATGCAAGAAGGATCATGAAGTAATGATCAAATTCCCATACGTATTTCCTGCTGAATGTTTTTTTTTCTGTTGAAGGTAATAAATATTTTCTCAGGTGAGTTACAGCTCATAATGGGAAAGCGTGAAGCTTGAACAAGTTTTTTTCATTTCTAGTAGCTCTTACTATTCAAGGCTAACATAAATTGCATACTCCAAGAAGATAGGATCCAAAAATTTCGTAATTATAGCAGTTGAAAAATTGTTCACTGGCCACTTCCGACTCGTTGAGTACGACGCTCTCGAATCGTTTCCGAATAACGGAAGTTCGGGAGCAGTTGAGAGCGGAAACGTTCCACTCTCAATAGCTGCTTTACGCTTGAGGACTATAATGCGTAGACGTTTCAACACAGTGATATAATGATGCTATTTGAAGGCTATGGCAATTTTTTCAACATAAGAAAATGAATGAAGGCAATTTGGATCGTACCTTCTACCTTTTCTATTCTAAAAACATAACAACAATACTAATATTACAAGAGTGCTCTCTAGTCTTTGTTTCATTAGTGATATTTTGCTATCTTCCATAAAAGTGATTCCATCGAAGATTATGAGGAAATATTCAGTAATAAGAGAAATTCCTCTCGAGCATTTATCTTCCGCATCATCACAATCTCTTCATATATTTCGATGAGACCTCACTTTGTATAGATCACCTCTCAAAGAAGTCATCAGAGATTTTTTTTGAAGGGGACAATTCGGTGGAATAATCAGAAACAAATATATTGAGGAGACAATTCGGTGGAAAGGCAAGAAGGCAATTCGGTAGTAGGGCAAGAACGCAATTCGGTGGGAAGGCAAGAAGGCAATTCGGTAGTGGAGTACCTACTTGCAAGAAATTTGCGAATGCAACAATAAAACGTCTTTGGATCGCTGAGAGGCTTAAAAGCATTGGATGAGCGAAACTATCAATCTCCGGTTCAGATTAAATGTCCCGAAAGCAGCTCTCCTCCTCTTAGCTCAATCCAACTCTCTATAGGCCAATATATGATTCTCATTTCAAGTCGGGACTATCTCAACCTTCTATCAATCTATACACCATCAATGAAAATATTTTCTGAGCACTTGTGAAATCGAATATCAGTTCGGTTCAGAGGTCAATTACTATCCTAAGCAATGAATGCCTTCACTCAATATCACATTGCAATGCAAAAATTTCATCGCAACAATAACATTTTCACGAATCTCTTCTCTAATGAGTTATCATGAGACGGTATGAAGCGATTATCATCGTTATCACCTTCACAACACAGCATGTGGGAAATGCTAAAAATGGGAGATCTGTATTCGAATACGTTTTCTTCGCCTATACGTTTATTGCCGTGATTGCTGATATGGAATGATATTGTGTGATTACATTTGCGAATATCTTATTCGTGTATCGGTCATTTTTTGAGATGTGAGTGAAGAAAGATTCGTGAAGATGAGCTGAAATAGGCATAAAAATTGCCAAATTAGGCCATTGGAATGATCGTTTTTCCTTGAATAAACCTCAAAAAATAGCAGCAATCGTTAAGGGGCTAGTGGGAATTCCACGAGAATCAAGTTCAAAAGTAGTCGGTTCTGTGTTAAATCACATCATGACGGCTCCAATAAAAAAAATTAAACCTTGTAGCATAATATGAGCATGAGCAGCTTTTAAGAATAACATTAACTCGTATATACCCTCGGTGTGGCAAAGTAGAACCCGCTAAGGGGAAAGTTGAAGCCGTAAAAATGTGTTAACCGGAAAACACATCTGTGAAGACTGCTAACCGGAAATTGCATCTAAGAAGCGTGCTGACCGGAAAACATCTATGTAGGCTTGCTAACCGGAGTATATACATATGAAAATTACTAGATGGGAAATTATAACTATCCTTCTTTATAGCTTTAGTGAAATATTGTATTGTTGAGGACAAAAAGTTCTTCCCATACATATCAATATATGCAATCCATAAGAATTCACGGCCACGATCATCAAATACGTTAAACAGTATCACTATCATATCAGCAACTCTCTGATGTTTCAATATCTCATCTCATATCGAACTGCTGCTAGTCGAGAGCATCCATCCATTTCGAATGGAACTGTAGAAAATGAAATGCAAAAAAAGCGAACACATATTCGGTCGATTGAATATTACCGGTTGCTTGTCTTGATTGTCCGTTAGTTGTGATTTGTTTCAAGTAAATGCATGAGAGAGCAGGTCGTTTGAAATTCACGAAGCAATATTCATCATAGTTCATTTCCCGTTGGCGAATTGTAAGACTGCTTCATCAAATGAAAGGTATACAAAGGTGCACATCATTTGAGCTCGCTCGGTAGACTTCGCCATTTCCTTTATCCTTCTCATATATATGATCAACTTTACTAGCTAATCAATTAGGCTATCGCTAGAATGTCTAGAATCCTCTATCCTTAATTGCAGCTAACAATTTTATCAAATGTTTTTTGTCGCAACAATATGCAAAACGAAAAATATGAATGCAATCATGCGCAATCGTTCACATATGTAAACGGTAGGCGTGCAGTATGATGCGCTTTGCATCGATTTTCTTGCGGATGAAAGACAAACAAAAGACTTGTGCATGGTTTCGTTTTTTAAGGATGCATAAAAAGAGTTGTACATAGACAAACGAGAATTCAGATTCAACTTGCGTAACAAAACGCTTCGTCTGTGGCCTATTGCAATTTTTATGTTCACTAAACTGCGCCCTAACATTTCACATGCTCTTTCAATGAACGAAAAAAAGAGCCTATGAAAAATGTTGATATTCAATATTTTGGTTGTCCTTTGCATATATCTTCGACTAAATCTACGCAAAGCTTATAGCTGAAGATATTATTGCAAGATAAGAAGAAGCACTTCAATTGAGCTGCTATATAATGCGTTATTGTGTTGCCCGTTGAAATGAGCAACCAGTTCATGAGATGCCTAGTAGGAAGAAAAATATGCGACTAAGGTGAGCATTCACAAGAGATTTATTTATGGAAAATNNNAATTCGTTCGTTTTTCGTTTTATTTACGGACTGCACCATCAGAATAAGAAAAGCTCGATTGGCACAAAATCTATACGAAAATTTCCATAATTATTTCTCACGAATTCATTCATATTTCGCCATATTTCTCTCGACTCTCGATTTCTCTCCCTATTTTTCTCGATCATGAGGCTTTTGGCTGCATGATATATAGCCTAGGCGCTGAATTTCACAATATTTGCTTCAGTGATCTCCAAGTTGTGATACCATCATGCAAATGAGGCATAATCATGTGACTTTGGCATAATCATGTGACTTCAAGCGCTGAATTGAAATATAATCAAATTCATTCACTTATGTATAAAGAAGCATGTTCAAGTGGTCTGCCGTTCTCATATTCGATAGGCGCTCGTTAGGATTTCGTTAGATATCGGAAATGAGGATGCGAAAAAAGAGGAAGTTCGCATAAAAACAAAGAATTCAGCATTGGTTCTANTGAATTGAAATATAATCAAATTCATTCACTTATGTATAAAGAAGCATGTTCAAGTGGTCTGTCGTTCTCATATTCGAGAGGCGCTCGTTAGGATTTCGTTAGACATCGGAAATGAGGACGCGAAAAAGAGGAATTTCGCATAAAAACAAAGAATTTAGCATTGGTTCTATGATTCTGTACAAGCGTCTAGGCGTCAATTGAACTAATTTTTATAATTTTATGAAGAAAAGTAATTATTAAGTAGAGTGGACAGTCGGTTTATTATAAAATACGCCTTAAACTTTTCAATCAATATATTTTATGAATGAATTATAATCTGAATATAAATCGTTGCAAATTTGCAATTTTGGCAGCGAATATTTCTTCTTTCTTTGCAAACGCGAATTGCGAATTATTAGCGTTTACGTGAAGAAAGTGCAATTATGAATGGATATTAACTAAACGAATGAATATTGCGATTTATTGCGATTTCATTATGAGATATTTCGATTTCAAGCTAACAAATTTGCAATAAAGTGCCCATTGCAAAATATTTTTGCGCTAAAAATAGATTCTTTGCACGAAATTAATTGCCTTCTAAAAAAACGTGCTTTTTCAACTGATGGAATATTTTCGTAGTGAAGGGGAGAGACGGTGAAAGAGGAGGAGGGGAGAGGAGGGGAAGAGTGAGAGGCGGTGAGATAACATGCCTAATTAGTGGTGCTAAATATGCTATATAACATGCTTTTTTCACTCATATAATATAACGCTAAGTGAACTTCGAAATAATTACTTAAAATATTTATAAGCCCATCTGCGGGATCGTTTCTATTTCTTTATTTCGGCATTATGATTTTCAACCAAATCTTAGCGGCATTTTTTTTTCATTGAAATGCCATCTTAAATTTTCGTCGATTTCTTTTCTGCCGGAGGAGTAGATCATTGATCACTGAAAAAATTTTCCATGAATTCAAAATTTGCATTCCGATCCGAAAACAATCGATAAATCTGGATTTCACTTAGTAGTAGGTTGGCGTTTCAACAACTTTTACGGTGCTGACTGTCTTTAAATACACGATGGATGATGTTATATAAAAATCTTTCAGAGTCGTATTTAATTCTCAGTGTGAAAACAGATCACTGAGATCAATGAAAATGGCTCTGTAGACGACGTTGAAACAGATGTTTCTGTGCATAAAAAATTAAGTTTTTCTCATTATTGACGCACAAATAGGATCGATGGCTATTCTACCCATCCATATATACGTCTATCTACTCATAAAAGTTCGATGCCCTTTTTGTTGATATAAATAAAGTTGAAAATTCTGAACGTTATCACCAAATGCTCGACAAAAATTCACTCCAACTCCTCTTAGGTTTCCTCATTCCTCGTCCTATATTTTCGCAAACATTTCTTAGATATTTCACGATCTATAATTCACTCTCATGCAGAAATGTTTCTTCCGCTTTATAAACTCCTCCATTTTATCAAATTTATAAATTCACCGCTATGGTGACGAGATGAAAATAAAGTAAGATGAATAAGATGAAAGCACTTAGCCGCACTACATATTGTTGGATGAAGTAATGAACAATCAATCTCAATAAAATGTATGTGATAGCGTCAATAGTGCAAACGTTATTAATAAATTCCACAAATTTATAGCTTTAGATTATAAGTACATCCGACTTGATTAAATCAGAAGACAACAGTTCTTTGGCATCGTAGCATAATCAACACAACAAGTGCAGAAATCTTCGCGAAACCACACAACTAGCAGATACTTGAGCTCATTGAGACTATGAACTTCAAGATGACTGCAAGCGTAAGATTTTTTCCTCATTGAGGTATTTTCCGACGGAAGAGGAAAAATCGTTTTGTCTCCTGCATCATTAAGCTGTTTTCAAATTTCTTCTCACTTTTCACTCGAAAATATTAATACTACCATCTGTAAAAATGTAAGGCATCGCGCATCCATTGATATTGATTAATATGTCAGAGATATTTCGCGAACATTTCTTTCATTTGCCATCATTCTCTATTGTCACAAGATTTTCGACTATTTTTCAACTGCAATCTAATTCTAGCCGAAGCAATTTGCACAGTATATCTAGAGCATATTGTTTGAATACAGCCTAATTCCCTCAACTATCAACGACTTTTGAGTCATAAATTTTTACTGAATTGTTCGCCTTTTTTTCCCTGGAATTATGTCACCTCTTAATCCTTTATCTACCTTAACACTCTCAATTATCAGTACGAAGAACGATGTGAATTTGAGCGAAAGCAAGATTTTCTGATGAAAGGATGAGTTAATATATGAAAATAACGATTCGAGCGAATGTAATACATACTTGCTTTACATCGAGAAATAAAGCTTTTTGTCCTGAGTTCTGCACTTCCTCTTGCAAAACAACATCATGGTTGAGTGCATCGAACTAGTTTGAGGCACAAAGGCAAATCAGGGAAATTAAGAGGCGATTGCAAATGGAATATTGCAAGTAAGTTAACAAATTATTTTCGAGTCGAGTTTTCTTTCATATATTACTCTTTTATTTGGATAAAATGACTATAGTGACGGAAATCATTAGCTGATCTCGAGATCTCTGTGCTAAAATATTTTCATTTTGCTCAATACAACACTTCTCAAAGCTTATTTATACATCTTTGAAAGTATGAAGATAAAAAACAACAAAATGATAGTTGATACTCATTTTTGATTATCTGAATCAATTCACGTCGGTAATTAACGCTCAACTTCCAAGTTATACTGATTTATTGTCGTTGAATTCATTATAAATATTGGAGAATATTTGAATGCTGACCTATGAAATATATGAATCTATATCCTCAGTCTCAAATCACTATAAATTTGGCAACATTATAAAATAGGACTAAATTTTCCGCTAAAATTCCGAATTATATTGGTAATTTTTGCAAATATTCGGTCAAATTTCGACAAATATCCATCAAAAATTCGAAATGTCAAAAGGTCACTGAATGAAAGATTACAACGATAATCAATGGTGATCATATAATATTCTCGATCTGTCAAGTTTCTGCAATAATCTTTCCGATTATAAGTCCAGAAAATGTCGACAAATATCTCAAGAAAATTTCTTACTTTGGTGAATTTCAAAATTTATTCTCACTTCTTTTCTTCAGCGACGAGGCGAGAGTCAGCTAGTTGATAGTCGAAACTATTTTGGTTGTGTTGAGATTGAGTAAAGATATTCATTAAGCGTTTCTTTTAATTGATTGAGATGTACTTCAACTACAAAGATATGCCGGAAAATGTTCAACAGACACCTCCTTTAATGACTATGAATAAGAGGATTTATTCATTATATTAGGTTAAATTGCTATATGCTCGTTAATGTTAGCTTATAAGCTTATAGAAGCTTCAAGATTCCAGCTAATTCTTCATATTCGATGCATGCAACACAAAAACGTTTGATTTGAACTTCAGACAGCAATTAAAGGGTGAGGAAAGTTTAGAGAGTTGCTCTTGATGGCATTCACGCCTTCGAGAATAAAATCTTGCTCGATGTATAATCAATCGTTCTCGACTCTTAGACACCTTCCCTTACCTTAAATACCTCAGAAGTCGATAATCAACCTGCTGTCCTTGCTTCAGTAGACAGCTGCGCTACGACATATCGCATGATTTTTCAGGCGATTTTAGCCTAACGAAGGCTTGTCACCATTGGCTAGGCGGTCCGTGAAGTGTGTCTTCTGCCGTCTGGATCAGCTGGCCAAACAGATCAAATAAAGGGCACCTTTGTGAGCCTTAGTCCCAGTCTAACATTTCTGGAGAGAGATGAATGACACCGCCTAGACTGCTCAAGCCCCACTCCTCGACAGGGCTCTCAACGAAGGGCAACTCTTAGTTAAACCACTATCAACTGTTGTCTTGCAAATTGTAGGAACACTCTACTGCATATTCCTAGTACTTGTTCTTCTTGAGAAGTAATTTCACTGTTAGTATCGGAAGACAATATATCTCGGAGCATTTACTTTATTATGAGGATTTCAGGTTATATCGAATAAAGTGTCAAATTTACAGACGACATATTTCCACTCACAGCGACGAACGAAGCTCATATTTATTCGTCTTAGTTGTTCGACGAGTCTAAACCAGCCGTTTTTATTAATGCAATTCAAAACCTTATAAGAACAACATATAGCAATCCATAGAATAACGCATCTCTATAGCCAAAAGAATACGAAACATTGAATGATAGCTAAATATTCGTGCAAAAAACAATATCACTAGTCGATTCGTATACCTCCCAAGCAACGGATGTAATTTGCACAAGAATAGAGCAGACTTGATTTATATCTGTTCATTTATTATAAATACCACAATTGAGAAAAAAAAAGATTGCTAACTGTTCACTAGATGATCAACGAAACCTTTCCAGTGATCCGCAATGTATCATCACTCTGCTTATCGCCATCGCCAACAACTATAGCATTTGTAATTTAAACAATAAAAAGTAAGAAAATAAAAAGCACTGAAATAAAGCATCGAACTAAGGAAGGGGGGGGGGGGGGGGGGGGGAGGGGATTNGGAGGGAGGTGATTTGTTGCTGTTAGTCCGAATCGAAGAAAACCTATCATAGCATCAACTGATGGCTTTAAGATTGTATGACCAGTCGCTTAAAACTTTCTTTTTGGCGTCTCCTTTCCAATGGTCAAGCCTTTCTTCGAAAATCCAAGCAATAGGTGAACACAATCGCTTGAATAAGGCAACACTATCCTCGACAAGAGTGAAGCACTCTTGCAAAGTTGACTGGATTTAATTTTTAAATCAAGAACGTGTGGATAATTCCAAGTAAACAAACTCAAGAACAAGAAAAAAGAAAACGAATACTTCAGATGTCTCACCAACAAGCACTCAATAGCACTACAATACTCTTGGCTCGATCGTATATGCCAATGCTAAATGATCAGAGGCCAATACAGCTTATATGAACAAAGAGAGAGCGATAAATAGACTTCGTTATGCGTATATAGATGTGAACGGAAATGGAATCGAATAAGACCAGAATGATATTAAATGACGTCAAAGGAATGAATGAAGACCAGCGTCAGCCTAGTTGGCGCGACATATAACGAGTATGCATTGAGCTCATCAATTTCCATAAGAAGACCACAAATGACAATACATACGGAATAATGCACTCAACTTTAACTAATGCTATCAACTGTCTAAATTTCTAAATTATGCAATTTCTCAAACACATTCGCACTTTTGAACCGCACAGACGTGCATACATAGATGTCGGTGCGTCTGTGCATCCATTAGGAAGTCATCTGTGTGTCTTTCAAAGAGTTTCAGAAGCTGATGGATATAGCAGAGAGTAAAGCCACAGGTCATCTTTCATGCCGATTCATCAATCTTAAAAGAATCTGCCGAAATTATGCACACTATTTGGAAGTGGAAAATAATTGGGTATATTGCACATCCACAGGCTCCTCTGTTACCCTAGACAGGTCACAAATATTTATCTTTAGCAGAAGATTTGTAATTTTTCGAAGGTTTAGCATTTATTAGTGGCATTAGCATCATATTTCCGTAACAACAATGCAAAAGCCGCAAATCATTGCTGCTTCTTTGAAATGCCTCTCAGTCCACCTATGACCACAATGACACCAAACCGCAACTCGAGGCTGTAGAAACACACCGAAATTTCAAGCACATCCAACTATTTATGTTTATCGACGAGTCTTTCCGAAGGTGGTAGGGCAATTTGAAAATTGGCGCAAATGGTCTATCCATGACTGTACATTAAAGGAAGAAGATTGGAAAACCACACACAAAAGTACAGCTATATATGTAGGCGCTGAACCACATGTAGTAAGTACATTTTTAACAATAAAAAATGCAAAATACAAAGTACAAATGTGAACACAGGAGGCCATAAAAACATTTGGCAAATGAGCATGGACGATTTTTTTGTTAATCCACTTGCATAGGTAATTCGACTTCAACCGAAAGGGCATTTCAATGTTCCGTAAACAGTCGGCAACAACAACCGATTTGATTCGAATTTCTAGCTCATTGGTTTCGGTTGATACTGTTTGTTTGAGCAAATGAATCTCGAGAGTGATTCGCTTCGATTAGCGAATCATCCATGCCCATTTACGAGAAATTTTTAGGCACGGTTACGCAAAAAAAAGTGCATTCAATTAGCTCTAAAATGTAATGTTACTTCAAAGGCTCTCTCAATACTCAAAGGAAATCCACAAAGTTAAATTCCCACCCACTAAACAACAATCCCGACATAATTGAAGGGTAGAACAATTATAACGTTGATACAAAAATATGACATTGCTTAGTGCATATTCGCCCTTCCCCCTCCCCCCTCCTCCCCCTCCCCCATGAAACAATATACTCCCTTCGTTAATCCGTTCGCTCGATGATAGTCGATGCGCAAAAAAGTGTGGAATCAATGATTCCAGCAATATATAGGCTAGAAAATGCTGTATTATTTGATGAAAATATCTACTATATTGAAAATGTTGCAAATAAACGAATTGATTGAATTGATGGTGATCGATTCAGGATCACATGAATTTCGGACCGTATGANNNGATCGATTCAGGATCACATGAATTTCGGACCGTATGAGTCGTAAAGATTTTCTGGATCATATGAATTTTCCGGACTATGTGAGTTTCCTGGATTCGATGAGTTTTCGAAAAAAAAAATAGAATACTCCAGGTTGTTCGCACAATCGTAATTTTACAAGTTAGTCATTTCATTATATATATTTACTGCTTGAAAATAGAATCTTAATGACGTCAAAGAACTCCACTGAAAATGCTGCCGATTTCAATTGGAGCGACTTAAACAATTGAAGCATCATAGATTTATTCGAACAACAACAAAAAGAAAACGCGAATTTCTAAGAAAATAAACCGAACGAGCAAGAAGATAATCAGGATATCGATAAGGAGGCTCTCTTGGAGTTCAGGAAAACAGTGAAATTGCTAGAAAATAATGGACATTCAAAATAATAGGTGATATTAATAATTGTTGAAAGATTTATTTGCTCTTATAGTATTAATATCATTTATAAGAATAATATGATTTCATACGCTTAAAGGACGATATATCAGAGTTAAATGGGACTTTTTTTTGCATTAGCCAATCACCTCGATCGCAATAAATNGAATGGGACTTTTTTTGCGTTAGCCAATCACCTCGATCGCAATAAATCTATTTGAAAATAACTTATTGATAGAAATATTACAAAAAAAAAGAAATTGAGTAGTAACAAAAAAAGAGAACTCATGCATTACGAATAAAAAATGGCGTCGCTTAGTGAAAATGTACGATTGGTTATGTTCAACTCTTTTAAGAGATTATCTCAGATGAATGAACAACATGTTTCATACGCACATTTTTCCCTACCTCGTTCCTATAGTTCGATGCAAAAATGCCCAAAAGCAAATCACCAAATAAATCACGACCTACTCAATAAGCTTTGATATGGCTAGATTAGTGATCATAAAATAGAAAGCGTACACTTGGTTAGACATTTTAATTTTGTATCTCATCGACAAGTGAATTCATAATATTGCGTTTGTTGCCTTCATCTATCAATTTCCATACCTTGGAAGTAGAAGCTTTCTCGTACGTCCTGCAAATCGCTTACGTCTTTAATCCTGAAACACCTATAGAAGTCTCTAGAGATCAAAGGTTAGCGTCCTACTGAGCCAACATATGTTGACATGTTAGAAACAAGTGTTAACTAGTTGACATGAAGTGATTTTTTGACACATCAAAATTATATGAAACAAATATAGAATCATATTAGAGCAGATGATGCGCGTTGCGATTCCACTCGCTAAGTCGTACTATATTTGTGAATTCGAAATAAATAATGAANGATTGCACTCGCTAAGTCGTACTATGTTTGTGAATTCGAAATAAATAATGAAATATGCCAAATGATGCATCGAAATTTCAACTACCGCCTACGTATATTATCTCCGCAATAATTGTTCACATAAGCTAACAAACATAAGCAAACAAAATATGAATCTCATCGGTTATAAGTGCAATACAAGTTTTAGTACATCAAACTAAATTGCACCTGTTTTCTGAGGTGCTTGATTAACTTTAGTGCTAATGCGACGAGCTTATCCTAAGGGTTATGTGATCACTACCAAACATGTTAGCTGATCGGAAGCTCGAAAGCTTTTCGGATTGAAGTTATGAGAGAAATGACGGAGAGGAGGGGGGGGGGGGGGGGNNNAACAACTGAACTTATTCGTCCATTGAAGCATATCGATAATATGATCAAAATGCCTTTCAGATGCTAGCCGAACAAAAGCGTTCGGTGATAAGCCGGAAGCCGGTTGGAAGCCAAAGCATTTCAAAGATATTGAGCGCAGAGTGACCGGAGGCATTTTTTAAGAAAAAAATTTCGGTGGCAACCTAAATGATAAATATTTCTAGGTGGGTAAAGACCAATCGAGGTTTCGCTAAACAAAATTTGCCACAATGATAGCAAAAAACCGTGATGAAT
>JAARMF010003263.1:10228-21177 GCA_022844705.1 Toxascaris leonina
CCCCCCCCCTCCCCCCCACCAAGCTTGAGGGGAATCAATTAAGTAAGAGGAGGAGGGGATTTTCGGCTACAGATGGAAAACCGTCGCATATAAACTCTATTTTGCCGGTTTTCATGATTCTCAAAATGTTTTGAATAGTTGAGTTGATCCATTAGGAGTGTAGAGATATATGGGAGAAGGGAGCATGCTTCACACTCAGATAACATCTTTTTAGCTAGTCTATTTGCTTAACCGTCGTCATTTTGATGGCTGTGGATCGGCTAAATCTTTACTATGGACGGCGGTGGAAAGAGAGGTCTGGAGCCATCAAATGTAGTGATGAAGGTTATGGGTTCTAAGTCTTTACCGAGAAGGGAACATCTGAACGAGAGGTCTGAGCTTAGAGCGAATTTTTCGCCGATAATACTTAACATTCCGTTTGTTCAGTACTAATGGCATTGTTGTGAGTTCTGCCTGAAAACATTGAGAGTGAAGTGATGCGATTGCTGCCAAATCCTTAAACGCAAATATGCCTGGACTGATGGTGTATCGTTCTGTCTGATGGCATTCATTAATCTCTTTGTGCACTATGAGTTCATCTGGAGGGTGTCCTTTAGTGAATGATAAATGAAGTTGTGTCTTCAAAGTTCGTCGTTATATTTATTATCTCTGAAAAAAAAAAAAGATCATCGTTCGACGATCTTTCATAAATTATTTTATTCGTTGTAGTTTTCGGTGGAATCAATTGCAAATATTTCGAAAGTCTACTTGAACGTTTTGCATTTTTGTTAAATAAATATAAAATAAAATATTTTCCTCAATTATATCCATCGTTTCTTTTCACTTTTTCTTCTCATCGTTTTTCAATACATTTAAATTTATGGATGGTTATTTGTATTTTTGAGAAAGGATAATGGAATTTAAGTATTATACTAATAAAAGTTTGTACTTAATTAAGGCGGCCTTTATTTTTTTTTTTCACATGATAGAAGAGTTAAAAGCACTTCACCCCAATTCAAAAGAGTTGTTTACATCGAATTGAATTCTTCGTGCGCGTAATATTGCGTCATGCAAAAAAAAATTGTCCTAAAAATACTGGTGACAATTTTTGAATTATTTTCGATTGGAAGGACATTTTTCGAGAACTTGCTTCCGCTCAAAAATAGTGCTGCTTTGCGGTGGATCCCTTTGTGTTTAGAAACATGAGAGTGAATTGAACACGACAAATATTCGTTTTATTACTCATTTTATGCTTTTATTTATTTTTTTTTATTAATCTCGTTTATTTATTTATTTATTGATTTCCTCTATTTGTTTCTTTATTTGTATTGTATCATAGGAAGTTCCATAAGCAATTATCATTCAATGAATCTAGAAAATATGGAAATTATGAACGCAAATTTAAACGCCTATAATAGAGTCGGAAGTTGTCTGAAGCGATGTTTTGGCTGCGAACGCTGATCTTTGTTCAAAAGCAGTCAAAGCTTTCGTTTGCTAGAATATGACTACTCGAAAGGCACGATGCATACGGATAATTGCAGAAAAAAAAAAAAGAGAAATGCCCTTCGTCGGCAGCCGTGCGTTTGCGTTTCGAACTTTGTTAAACAATTGAAGAGTCCCACAATTTGGAGCGCTTTTTTTGTTCAAAGTGCAATGCACTTACTGTGTGCTTTTTGAATGAAATTGCAACTTTTTCAGGAAGAAAATTCAACTTTGAATATATCACCCATATAAGAGGTAAGCAAATAACTATCGATGCATATAGGTGAGTTGGAGGTGCTTAGTGGAAACATATTTATCATCAAAGGTATACTCTCTCTCTCTCTGTCCCCCTCTCTCTGCATGTCTCTTTCTCTGTTTGTCTGTCGTCGAATGAGAGGGAAAAGGCGATTGAAAATGAATGAGCTTAGTGGGAATGCCGTCACGATAAGCACTTCCGTGTGTCGACCACTTGTGGTGTTCGATGTGATATTCGGCTAGCTAAATAGGGCTTTTTGTTAGATAATTGCATTTTTTTTGTAGAGACAATTGCGAAGTGTATTTCCCTTTTTTGGTACATTTCATCGAGAATAAACTATTTTAGAATCGATAGGCGAACTTGATAGCTATTATATGAGCGCATAAGAAATTATGATCCAATAAAACTTTCTCATTCCAACTTTTATAGGATTTCTTTCTCAGGATACCGAGCAGATAGGACGATGAACACATACGACACTTGTACAGAATTTGCACAACACTTCATCATTCACATATGGAAATTAACAAGAATTGAATTAAATTTAAATTATTAGAAATTCAGTAATCAGTTACCTATTATTGCGACCACATTCTGCTCCATAGAACATAAGCTGACCTAAACAGTTGTTTCGTATCTAATGTGCAGTAGTTTCCTTTCTGTATATGTTTCCGTCGTAGTTCCGTATCATTTCAAATAAGCAGTTAACGCGGAATATTGAGGCTTGTGGCATTATGTACTACGTAGTTCCTGTTTTCCCGTTGCTCACAGAACACACTATGCATGAAGCTTGTTTATGCCAAAATTCGAAGTGATATGACATTAGAGTTCAATTTTCCTTTCGTAGTTTATGTTTGTGTGTATATGGCTGCTGCCGGAATGGTACAAAGGAGAATGTGAAGAGCAATTCGAGTGTCAGGTACGGACATCCTACAACCTCCGTGTGGTCATCGAATTCTTGAGGTTCGCACCATCGAAAAAACATTATTGGCCACTTTTAAAAGTCGTTATGTTGGCGATAACCGTTCTTTTGCTTTTCTGTGATGGATATCTGGATACTCAACGAGAATTCATCAACCGGTAGTACCATCCACTTCTCGACGGAAGTAAATCTTCACGCTTCGTTGATTTGGCAGTACAATGAACGCATCAATAAATAAATGGAAGTGTATACAAGAAAGACTGCCACGATCGATGTGCTTCTCATTTTCACATCTGTTTAGTCGAGTGGCTGCAACGATATTTCCTTTCCTATGCAACCGATTGGTTGTTTAAGCCGTCAGCTTAAAATAGTTCCTCTTTTAGCTTAATCCCACCCGTCTGTTCGAAAACAAATTCGATATTTTATACGTTATTGCAGTTGAATATGCCGTTAATCCGATGAACGAATCAATAATCCGTTGAATTCAGTTCACAACGTTGATAGTCCATCAAATCCAAAGGTGAGACGGCAAGATTGAAGGGAATACTGATAGGCAAATATAACTGATAAGGAAGTATTTTTTTTTCTTACGAGTTATTTCATTAAATGTTCGGCTGTAGCAGAACTCGAATTTCTGAATCGCCGAATATAAATTAGAATACGGAGAAAAAATTTATTGCGATTTGTGTAAACCGAAACGTTTCATCATTATCGTATTTTTCCATCCATCTTCGACGAGATGAGCGCCAAAATATTGCGTCGTTGATATTCTCTAGACGATGACCACGTTTCGAGGTTAAACTGCAAATTAATATTAGAACGGGCGCTGTTTTATTGATCTTCGCGAGAATTACAGGTGACTCAGAATTGCCCTAAATTATTCCAGTTCTTTCTTCGAAGGGTTTTCAGGCTCGGGGGGGGGGGGGGGGGGGGGGGGGCGAGTATTGACTGTAATGGTCGGTTGGGAAGTGAGTAAGAAATTCAAGAACTATTTTACAGAATGGACTGGAAGTTTCTCGCTAATGAGTGTCTATAATTTCCCGCAGAAATAGACTTGAAGGACGTTAAGGTAATGGTGCTTCAAAGAATTTTATTATCACTCATACTTACGCATGATGTGTCATTGCACCATCATTCGTTCCCTCCCTCCCAGTCGCGTGCATCGAGGCATCTGCCGTTGTTCCTCCTCCCTTTCCTCATTTACCTCTCTTTGCATCATTGTGCAAACGTCCTAGTTATCAACGATTCAAGAAAGGCTGGAACGGTCTCGTACATCTTGTCTGCCGACTTCTGTACGACACTGATACCACACAGTATATGTTACGTGACGGGTTGCTGTTGCCTCATATACACGTCGAGATGGTCATAAATTTCAAGCCCGAAGAGTCAACCGTCGAAAATAGTGCCGCTCCAATTTGATCGATGAAGCACGGTTGTTGTACTTTTTTTCAGTGTATTTTTTGTTTCAGTGTATGGCTGCAATTTTGTGGCCTTGTTTTTTGCAGATGAGTGGGTAATACTGTCGTTTTTGATGGATGATGATGTTAAAGGTGAGGATTATATTTCCTGCTGTCTGATTGTTGCAGTGTTATGGTGGAGGAACAGCGTTTCAGTAGTTTCGCTGTGGCCCATTTCTAAATGAAAAAGGATGTCGAAGGGGGGTTAGTGGTGGTGAGATTTCAGTGCTTTCGTGTGTTCTTCCAATTCGGTGGGGAGGAGGGGGGGGGGGGAGGAAGGGAAGAGGAAACAAATGTTGAGGCGCAGTATTCTTAAAGCGATTCCAAGATAATCTGTTTTCTCAATATATGAGCTTCCAACTCTCTGTAAATCGTCGCAAAGACTCTAACGTGTCATGAGACGAGGGCGAAAATGTTTGAGTGTGGAAATAAATACAGCTCGAGTAAATAGCTATCGTTTCATGACCTATCTGCAGGTTCAGTTCTAAAAGTTGAGATAAGCAAATTTTCCTTTTTATGGTGATAAACAATTTCTTTGATTATTTCTATTTTTTCATTGATATTTTTTTTTAGGTGTTTATTTAATTATTTATTCGTCATAGCTAAATGAGGTTGTTCTAATTATCTTCTAATTGTGTAAGTGTTAAATCTAATCATCTTCATAGAGTTCCAAGCAATTATTATCACCATTTGAGTTGTTATCACTGCTTAATTTAGCGACAACCATCTGTTAAGTAGTATATTCAAGTATGCAAATCGAATTACCTTGATTTTTAGACTCAATATCTGTCTGAGCATAGATGGGCCATCTTTGATCGTACTTTGAGGTGGGATGCTCAGGTGACATATGTTGTTCTTTGTATTCTTGTTTTTTCCTATTTTTATTTTGTTTGATGTTATCCACTCAAATGTGTAATCGCTTCATCTCGGCGGTCTATAATCGTCTTTTCTATGAAAGTCACACAAATTTATTCGACGCCAAATATTCGTTTCATATTTCGTTGTATTATTCATGATTGCGTAAGTGAGATCATTCATATGTTAATGTCAGCTTATTGCTATCATGTCATCACGACAACTATTTAAAACAGATCAGTGATATCAGCGTATTTCAATTTCGACCCATTCGTTTTCTCCCTTTATTTAAATAGTGGAATTCCGTTTCTATAGATTCATATCAAGTTGTTTCTGCGGTGAAGCAACAATTCTCTTTGATGTTTAGCGCCGAATTCCTTCCGCTTCACTTAGTGAACGAATTGTTTTCGTTCCTGTCTCGAAATGCTTCTTATTACTGAAGTGCTTTATTGCTTGCACCTTTGAAATGAATCACTCTTGACCCATATGTATGAGAGAATGTTAGTGCAAGGCGCTGCCTCGTTTATTCCTTTTAGTTGAGAAAAAACATCGTTCAGTTTGTGTTCAAGAAGATTTATGTGGGTGAATGCGCTCTTGTGAAAGACGTTAGCCTCGTTTGGGTTCATTGCTCCGATTGATGCACTTACTCATCACTCGCAATTGCACTCCTTTTTTTTGTAGCTCTCATTTGCTTTAAGTGTTCTCGATACGAGAAACTCTCAAGTTCACTCAACCGACGAGTTGTTGACGAGTTTTATTTCGAGGTAACCGATAGTCCGGTAATGCCGGAATGTCATATTTTTCGGGATAGCCGAAATGGGTTTAGTTCAACAGTCTTGGATGGTTTGGATGCGTTGTAGTGAAATGAGAACGCTGAGTTGACGAAATAAGTATTCGGGATGTGACACCTCGGGATGTTCGATGAGAACGATCACAGAATTTGTGTTCACTATCTCTTTGATTTTTACCGCATTTTGCAGTCGATATTGGTTGCTTTAATTGCTGTAGAGAAGGAAGTATAGGTTTATCATTTCGGTCTAATTCCCTTATGCTATCACGTTATCTATTATAATAATATTTGAACATAAATATATGCTCTAGAGTAGTTATCATTCCAATCAAAAGTGACGCCAATTTTGAGTGATTATGTGTTACCATTTTTCTCTCTTTTCTTTGTTATTTCTCCTCAATACTTTAATGAGATATTCTTCCATAAATAGTACATCTCAATGGCCAAATTTTCTCATAAACTTTCCTTCTCATTTTAAATCCAGGATTTCAGCATCAGATTTTCAGGATCATTTAACGGACCCCAATTTGAAATTTTGTCCAACTTAAGAGCATTTACTTATTGCTTGGATATAAGTAATATTACCACTGTTATTATTATTATTACTATTATTTTCATTGTTTTTATATAGTGGAAGATAGCCAAGTAGTCCTCATCTCATTCACCTCTCCATTGGCTAAGAGTGCTAGTGCATCATTCACTTCCGGCAGAGCGGTTGAGAAAGAGAGAAGCAGCAAAGAACACAATTCGGAAGTGTCTTCGTCGTTTCGCCTCATTCAATTGGCGACACTTCATTGCTATCGATTGAATGGTTATGGGTGTGGTTGAGTCGGCGGATGCTTCGGCTGGCAGCCAAATGATTCCGTTGAGGGTGGCACGTTTTTCATTGCTCACGTGTTTTTCACGTGTGTCCGGCTAATGCACTATCTCTTTATTTCGTTATTTGCTTGATATGCTTCTTCATAGGCTTTGCATTATTTCAAAACTTTGGGTCAATGACATCCCCCACCGTTTATTAAAGTATCTGTCATTGCCCTAGATGTTTGCTGGAAATAGCTGATCCTGGATCACGAAAGGTCGAGACTAGCTGCTCCATTAAAAGGCAGTAAAGTGCATTTTGATCAGCAGAGAAATTGTGCCCTGTATGGATTTAGCACAGACTCTATCCTACAATATGCACAATTGTTACGAATCCTGAAATTTGGCATGAAGTGCCCATGAGATGGCTCCAACTTGTTGCCGTACATGTTGTCGAGTATTGTGGACTATCTGGGACATCCTAGAATTTGCGCTATGCGACCAGCCCAATAGCTTGGCTTCGCAATCTTCGTGAGTAACGCAATTCCCACTTTAGTCCGAATAGATTCGTAAAGATTCGTGAGACATTTGCGCCGTCACAAGAAAGACGAGTATCGAAGCTACATTTTCTGAAATCAATGCGAAGTCAAAGAAATGTGCCATGGAGACGGTGGCGATTTACTTAAATAAGAAAAGCGGAAGTAACGTTCTTTATGCTCGCCACAAAAATGGCAAAGCGTGAGACACGTCGTCGCAGGTATATATCACGCCATGTCATCTCTTCGCAATATTGTTTGAGGGGAGCTTCCATCTCCAGGCATTTACATCAGTGGGGGAATGTTGAAGTGGCGCAAATGTCCGGTGGCATTTCCGGAGTCTCCCATTGCACTTCCCTATATTTCTGTGAAAAAATGCTGTTTTTCTTAGCGTCTGACTCGTTACGCAACGTCAACGCATGTAACGTCCTATAAGAGTGCCACGTGTAATAGTGTATACATTAATGCGATTAGCCAAATTTGATTAATTTCCGGTTTCTGTATGAAATTTATGGAATCGAAATTAACCGAAAACAGAGGTCAAATGTCAACATCATTTGTGACTTAGATATGACACCTAGTAGGAATACTTAGTTTATTGTATCCGCATTGAACTCGAACAACGAGGATTGACGATCTCTCGATACGCAACTCAAATCGTCAGACGTTATGTGCTGAGATGATTTTCCCGTTTTGTTGTGAGCGTTGAAGAGAAATATGTTGCGAATTGCGTATTTGAAAGCAGACGGAACCATTCGAATGCAATAAATCAATACGACCACCCCCGTTGAGGGAATTCACTTTCAGTATTGTTAGTGAACTGTTTTTTTTTATGGAAGTAGCAGTGAATGATTCATAAAAGATTTGAATATTAGAATTAATATCGAGGGGTTTTATTTTAATTGGATATGGTCTACATTTCTTTTGTTATGGACTTACTGAGGTACTTCAAGGATTTAGTGGACTTGACTATATAATTGATGACTAATTGAGTATCAGTTTATACTAGAGGCGCTTAGTGGAATAACCGTAGTTGTTAACGAATAATGATCGATGATGTGTTAGGATGTGAGGATGCCGTATTTTTAGGATATATCCGATGACTTGTCACATCGTTCTCTACAATCCTTTCTAGCAGTTGACCTTTAGTGGTCATTCACTATCGCCCCTCCTTCATTTCAATTTCCATGACTCAAAAATTAGGTGCGAATGATTAGGAACGAATGATGGATAGAGGAGTGGAGGAAATGATCAACGACGATGGTGGAGGAAGTTTGTAAAGTGAAGAGAGGAAGCCAGACGATTCCGATTCCTATACTCACGAATGGGGCATTGATAGATAGTCATTATGCCAAAATATCTAGACCATATGCCAAAGAAAGGAAACTACAAGCATTCGAAAGAGGCATTGCCCATTTCCTGTCCCTCTACTCCATTGAATTATTTCCCTATATGGATCAATGGATTTCTAGATTGCAAACTATAGATGAATGAGGACACAGGCTTTACGAATTTGATTGCTGCAATTGAGAGATGAATGTGAGTGTCATTGCCACTGATGGGATTGGCAAGAGATTACAACGGCCTCCTATACTACCACCCTCAGTGCCCTTTTCGCTCCATGAGTAGCAGGTGATCCATTGAATTACGGCACTTAATGAGGACAGCGATGAGTGCTAGTTCCTTTCAACGGTCATTGTCAGAGAGATTATTTATGGATATAAGATGAAGAACGACCTGCACGAGGTAGCTTCCCGCCCGACTGTCTTTAAATTTCGCTCGTTTTTTGGGTCGGGAGGGAGAGGAAAATGTTGAGGAGAGAGGGGAATACGTAAAATTTACAACTTGATTGTTTTTTGCTATAATCAGAGGAAGTATCGTCAGAGAAGATTATTAGCTAAGTTTCTTCTTTCCTCTCCCTCTTTTTCCGCTCCCCCCCATCCTTTGTTCACCCCCCCCCCCCCCTCCCCTCCAGTTCGCGCCTCACTAAAAAGAAAGCTGTCTGTCAGTAAAGAACGACGTTTCGTTATCACTAAATTCTATGCACTCAATATGCCCTTCGAGAACAAATGCGATATTATTGGAGTTTGTGTCGATCGCATTCTGGATGTTCGACAGTCCCGTTGTGTTGCTTCCAACATTGCAGCAATCGAATGTCTGATACGCAAATGTGGTAAGTGCATAGTGACGACATATATTACCTGTTCGTGATGTGAATGTCCTTTTACTACATAGGGCATACGTGTTTACTTAGCATTCTTGTCATCCATATAAACGTCATTTATCGAGAAAATATAAATGTGAAACGTTTAGTGCTGAATGTTTCATTGTTTAAAGTGGACTGCGAAGTTTCATTCTTTGAGATGATGGACACTGGAGAATAATTATTGAGTTTCTTTGCAAGAGGAGAGTATTTTAGAACTTATTGGAAATAATCGCATATAATAATTTGAAGCCTCTTTGGAAAGGAATTGGCTCGAGAATTTAAAGAGAGTAAAAGTTTCGAAGAGCAAAGGCTGCTGTAAAAAATTACTAATGTGCGAGGGATTGTTCTATTCTTTTGTGAGTAATTTACGTAGATGTAAATAATAATTTTTGATTCTCTTTATATTTTATTGGTGACATTATTCATTTCTCTGTTTAAATCATCATTTATATACGTTTTTAATCTACTTATTTGTATGGGAATATCGTTGGAAAACTTCGTTGTAGTGAGTGAAAAAAATAATATCCGCTTAATTAGTGATAAAACGTCGAAGATTATTAAATAATATGCTTAAAAATGTTATAATTATTGTCGACTATTCTCGAGTCGTTCGTTGTTCATAGTTTGTCGAATATTATTGATTCGTGAACTGCTCTTGATCGATGGACTTTTCTTATTTCTTCGGCTATTCGTCGTTGCGAATTTCAAAATACCCAAACAAAGCTATATTGAAAAATTGCTTAGAGAATAACTGCAAATTAGAGACTTACTGGTTGTCTATCGATAAAAGTGATATTGAATAATCAGTTGATGATTAGAGGCGTAATGAATTGTTAACTCATTCTGGAACATTAAACTATATTTGATTAAGGACACAAATATATTTTGCAAATATAGACTTCAGATTCAGCTCTAAAGGCGAAATAAGTATTACTAGCATCGCTTAAACATAACGTAGTGCGAGAAGAGGGTTTGAGGGAAGGGGGGGGGGGGTTAGGGGGAAAATATCGTCCGAAAATAAATTAGGAAATAAAAAAATCGGAGAGAGAGTGAACGGTATTCTCTTTGGGAGTGTTTATCGTGTTGCGACGTTTTTTTTATGACAAATGCGCCATTTTTTATCATTGATTCCCGCACATTGTTTATATAGTTTGGCCTCATGATAATGAGTATGAGTATGACACGTGTCGCATCTATAATTAATTCAGTTATACTCATTGAACATGATTTAGTTCATTTAAGAATTCAAATCGTTATTCAATATTGAGTTGATTATTATTTATTATTCGTCTATATTCTCAATTTTCAATACTTCTGAACAAATGCGTTTTATCGGTTATTGATTGCACTAGTGAACGTTCCTCTCATTGCACCTGTTGCTTTGACCAGTCGATTGGTAGCTGTACTCTTAGAGAACGTTGATGACTCACACCGATATATGACTATTCGTTCAGCTGCTTCCAGGATACGTAAAGAAGATGGTTTCGAATCAGTCATTTGTCTTGTTTATATGGGTGCTTGAACAATTGGCCATGACCTCATTTCAAGAGAGCTTACATTTTTCTGTATTCATCACATAATGCTAGTTTATTTTAAGACAACACAACGAACGAGAATGCGGAGGTGGGGGTATTATTCATCTAGCACTGTAAATATTAAGAGCGTGAA